>OX637642.1:6245885-6376079 GCA_951802225.1 Euspilapteryx auroguttella | reverse complement strand
GTATAAGTTGGCAAACATGTCGGTAATTTATTGCTTCATAAAAAACGCAAGACAAAATTGAACTAAAATATCGGGTGCATTGCTTTCATCTAAAACTTTCGTCGTTAGCTGCGCAGTCACTGCATTGTAAGAGTGTGATTTTAAGTAAGGTTTTCCAAGGTGACTTATAGAGTGTACCTTCGTAAAAGTTGGCGTTTTCCTCCTGGAAGTGGTGGTGCCGCATGGCGGCGTCCTGCGGCGCGGGCCCGGCGCGGTGCAGCTGCGGGATCAGCGACAGCCACAGCGACATCTTGTGGCCGCGGTAGTGGCTGCGCATCTCGGGCCGGCTACCTGCGCGCACCCGCACCCCGCCCAGCGGTCACACAAATCAACGTTTACCAACAGAGCGACCCTAAACTAAACTTTATTAATTAAATTTACTGAGAAGTTATCCTCATCCCATTTCAGGAACATTTAGTTTGTTTTTGATATAATTCACTTCAATTAACAATTATATAAATACTTAAATAAATTTTAGAGCGTAACAATGATTGTAATAAAAAAGGCATTTTAGATCGTTTTAGAGTAACTGGTTATGCTTTTTTCTTTCAGCAAAACTTTTCGCAATGTTGGATAAAAGAATTTTGAGTGCATAGCACTTCTACAAAGTAGAAACTGAGTATTATAAGACATTTTTCGCTTAAAGTTTTAAAAGTTAGCATTTTGTGCATTGCGGATGCGGAGAAAAGTAGCTGTGCGCTCTAAAATGTTTTTTGTTTATAAGAATAACTAAAGCAATTAGAGTGTAGCACTGTGTAATTAAGATAGTTACGCACTGATTTCCATATAAAGTTGGTTGATGGTGTCGTAGGTGTCCCAGTAGGGCTTCTCGTCGGGCCCGAGCCGCGGCGCCTCGCCCAGCTGCGGGCTCGGGGGCGGCGTCGCCGACGGCTCATTCGGGTTCCTAAAGATACATATAAATAAAAAATAAATCACCGGCTACTTGCGTTTGGAATATGGGACTACAATGCAAAATCACGCACCCATATCTAACAAAATTAGCCAGGAAGCTGACACAGAGTCGAGCGACGCGCTGGTCCTGCTGCGTGAAGTTGTGCGAGAAGTGCGGCTGCGGCAGCAGCGGCGCTCCCAGGTAGTAGGCGAGGTCCTCGCCGTGCACGGACCCTGTCCTCTATAAACACAACATATTTTAAATAACAGTTGATGAAGAATTACTTATAATAATAATAATAATAACAACACACTCTTAGCGATGGCATGCAGATTCAATTTGTTTGTACCCTGAATGTATAAATGTACTTTTGTATCTTACTTTGTATGCAATAAAGTGTTTCTATTCTATTCTATTCACACTCAGAGCCCCTAACTAGGAGGAACCAGTGTCTAGGATGCCCGAAACATATACACAGACGAACATTACAACCAGACCAGAAACAAACATCGATCGATATTCATCATTACAATGTTCACTCCGCGGGAATCGAACCCAGGTGCACACGCTTACTCAGTCCACATCACTGCCGGAGCAGTCATAGAGGACTATACATAGATTTATCATTATTTGAAGTCGCACTATATCAAATACAACTTCAAAACATACTTCAGTGATGACAAGTCTTACTTGAGGATAGTTTTTGTCTGCAGCTAGGTGGTGGAAGTGTGTGAAGTAAGTAGTTCCTCCGCGAAGAGCGTGCAAGTAGCCGAGCCTGATGAGCGGCGCGGCCGTCCGCCCGTCGCTGAGGATCTGCGAAACGTGACCGTGACTAAACTGTTGCTAAACATCATTTTGAACATTATTGCCGGTAAATGACTATTTGGTTAGTTAGAAACAATAACTATTATAGGTAAGTAAGTTTTACTTTGTTTGATAAGGATAGAGACCAGTAATACATGAACGAGGATATTGCTGACCTAATTTAAATGCAAATGATTAATGGTGCATTATTTGAAATGAAAAAAGAACTGAATACTTTTGTTGAATTCAATTACATAGTAACATTTAAAGTTAAACAAACTATGATGAATCGTTTTTTTTATTATATTTATGTATCACGCACAGTATCACGTTATTCAGGATGTTGGCAGCACAAAAAGTTCAAATACGAGCCAGAGTGCGGTCCATAAATTTAGATAGACAGCCTTTTTGTTTTACAGTGGTTCTTTTCAGAGAGACGCAGCATCAATGCCGCGCCATTTTTTATAATACTGTACATATATGTTCCGCATTTATTATTTTGTTTATGGCATTTAAGTTGTTTATGTAATGTTTAATCGTGTTTTACGTAATAACTTGCAAAATATTTTTATTTAATGGCCCAAAAATTACATTGTGTTTTATTTAATGTAGATGACAAGATATACTTCCGAACGCGTTCAAATGTTTGGAAAATCTTCAAGCGAACGCCAATCGTTTTCTTTCGGTAAGAGCACTTACAAAACAGCGCCTTAAAAATATTCAAGAATCTCCTAAAAAAATATTTCCGCTACATTTAATAACGTCAGAAGTCATCAAGGGCTCTCAACTGCCAGGAGGGGCATGCAGTCTTCAATGACTCGTCAATAGCCATCTTGTATTCCCCGTGCGCGAGCGTCATTATCGTCCTTTGTAATATGAGGCAGTGGCGGTAATGTTGCAGTCGCTCAACATCTACAATTTTATTATAACACATGTACAACGGCTTGGCCTAGGAAAAGAGGAATATGGGGTGCTAGTCAGATAACCTCCACGTGGTGCACCCCGGGCAACAGCGGGCGATCACACTTTTCGTTTCCCGTTGAGTGTGATCGCCCGGTGGCTAATAATCTGGCGGGAGTGGCGCTCCACCCACATGCTCTCTGCTCTATCAGAGAGCATAGTGGAGAGTCGAGATGGAGAGTGGGGCTAACAAGCCCTGCTCAAGGAGGAGTAAAGGGGAAGAGAGGAAAAGAGTATGTGAGAGGGACGGCGAGGAGGTGAAGTGCGGGACTTGTGAGCTCCCCAATAGCGCGCCCACGTGGAGATTGATGGCTCGACTGATTAGAAACCCTGCGCTAGTAGATGCCGGGAATGCCCTGCCCACGGTCAGCTTCGGCTGCCCCCTGACCGTGGGAATAACAGATCTACCCGGCTGATCCGAACACGCAGGGGAGTAGATGCCGGGCTGTCATACCTCCACGCTTTGCGGTTGGCTTGATGTCGCCGTCGCCGACCGCAATGGGCGTACCGACGGGGCGCTCACAAGCCCCGTAGGAGAGGTTGGCAGTGTCTTTCTCAGGACACTGTCACGCACGATCGCTGGGTGCTGCGGCCAAGTTGGAACGGCTGTAGCACCTGGCCGTCGAGGAGGAAGAAGCGGTAACTTGCAACTGCCACCACGGTGTAAGAACCGCCGTGGGGGGAGTGACAAGCCCTGCTCCTGCTCGAGTAACGGTCGAGGAGGAAAGCGGTGGGAGCTTAAACAAGCCTCGCCCCGCCCCGCAGCATCACTGCTGGACCCCCGGGGTCGTTGGGTGCACGAGGCGTGGGACTCGTGTAGTCATATAACGGCCCCGATAAGGACGACGGAACGCGGTGTCCAGCTCCGTCGTTGAGCGTAGGAAGAGCCATCCGCGCTCAGGGGGGACTATCACCACCTGTCCCCCCGCGAAAAGGCTTCACAGCCGATGCTGGAGGGGGTCGCGGAGTTGAACATAACGATCGAAAGATCACCCGTGACCCCCTTGCTAACAGCCGAGGAGGACACCGGCGGGGTTTTAGTGGGTGCGAACCCCACATTACCCTGAGGCTCCCCCCGGGGCTGCAGGGTACTCGTCAGGAGTTTCCCTGCCTTAAAAAAAAAAGGAAAAGAGGAATATGCTCAAAGTTATTAAGATTAGGAAAATTATTTCATATTGAAAAAATATTTTGATTTAGATTTTTTGTGAAGTACAATAAAGTAAGTATCACTAAAATATTTTCACACAAAAATATTAACATAATATCTCTTATTCATATAGGCTAATCTCTTTTTCTTTATCGTTTAAAGCTTGAAAATTATTTTAGAATATAACAAAAATATACTCGAAAAATAAAGAAGTAAAAATAACAAATGATGAACCTTCCGTATATAACTAAGAATGTATTAAAACTCAATCTTCCATCAAGGAAATTTGTAAAAATAGTTGAGCCACATAAGCTGCTCAGAATGATAGCAGCCGCGTTACGAAAACCACTCTAGGTTTCATTGAGATCGTCTGCATGATACGGAGAGGCCGCACCAAAGAGGTTGGAAACGACCCCACCCTTGAGGCCCTGCGACTCGCCTGTCAGTTATCAACTTTGCTAAAGACACTTTGATTTTGCTTTACATTTAATATTTCAAGCAACAAGATTGCGTGACACAATTCAGTTGGTTTGTCACAATAGTTGGAAACTATAAGTCTATTGGTCGACCTTTTATAATAATTAATTGAAATAATAATTGATTGATTAAAACAATATATTACTATAAGTAGTTTTTTTACCTCAAGAGTGGCGTCGCGCACACTGAGCGGGTTCTGCACGGGCTTGTCCCAGTCCGTATACTCGTTCTTAAGCGTCGAATAAATTTCGTTCAGGTGATAGTAGTAGGCGTTTCGGACGAAGGTTCGCAATATGCGGTCCCTTCGGCTCTCATTGAAACCAAATTCCAAGTCTTGAGCGTTGAATTCCAGGTAGGATTCTGCGATAGAATGGAATTATTAATTCGCATCGCTTAACCCGAAGTGTCGTCGAAGACTCCCAGGGGAACTTTTACCAAAAGCAAATTATTAGTAGGTTACTATCGAATGCTATATAATAATTTCCCCTAAATATTTACTGAGCAAATTTGTCACGTAGTTTTGAAGAAAAGTTATTTTTAATCATAATATGGTATAGTTTTATTTTTATTTCAAATCGGACATTTTGTGGAACCAGCAACACACAAAATTGAAATTAACATTATTCTCACTTGCTAAACTTACCAAACGAGTTTTAAGTTGAATATCTAGCGGTTAATACCATAAAGTTAATGCAAACCATATAAGGACATTAAAAATAAAAACATCAGAAAAACGCTTAGCTCAGTTTTATCACTCGTGTTAATTTTATATAATTAAAGCATTGTCTTAATTTGTCATGAACATTATATTTGGCAGATAAGTAAAAGGTTTCGAAATGTGTTTTGTCTGTTACCAGAAGTGGTGAGTCCAAAAAGAAGCTCCCTGTGTGGGAAGTCGGCGAGCTCGTGGCCGGCGGCGGAGGCCACGGCGGCCGCGCCCGCGCCCAGCCGGGAGCTGTCCGTCGGAGGCGGCGCCTGCATTATACATTAGTACATTCATAATTATCTATTTAAGAACTTTTTAAATAAATTATAAAGATAATTTGGTTTTTGAACACTATTTAAGTAAGTATTTATAATAGGAAAGAATAGAATACACTTTATTGCATACAAAGTAAGATACAAAAGTACATTAGGTATTAAATTCAGGGTGCAGACAAATTGAATTTGCATGCAATGGGCGGCCTTATTGCTAAAAGCAATTCCTTCCAGGCAACGCACGTATACGTCGCGGAGTTGAACATAAAGATCGAAAGATATATAGTAATGTCACTACAAAATAACACATCCCTAAGGTTATAAATTTACGTACGTCAGTTTATAAACTAACGTAGGTTAGGTTAGGTTGTTTTTAATTTACGACAGTAAAATTATAAATTTACGAAGAGTATTATTTTCGTAACAAATCATTATAATTGAAATACCTATATCAAAAATTTTACACCGCAGTCAACATAATAGCTAAAACACGTAGCTTGCTACGCCGTAGCAGTCTACGCCGTAGCAGTCCACGCCGTAGCAGTCTACGCCGTAGCAGTCAACGCCGTAGCAGTTAACGCCGTAGCAGTCAACGCCGTAGCTGTCTACGCCGTAGCAGACAACGCCGTAGCTTGCATTTATAATGATACTAGTCGACCCGGCGAACTTCGTACCACCTAACCTATTGCTATGTTGCTCATGTATTATACTTATAAACCTTCCTCTTGGATCACTCTAGCGATTACAAAAAACCGCATCAATATCCGTTGGATAGTTTTAAAGATATAAGCATACATAGGGACAGACGCGGGAAGCGACTTTGTTTTATACTATGTATTGATGATTTTTTTTTTTATTTTTTTTTATTTATTGAGAAACAAACAGTCATACATAATAATATTACAGTAATAAGAATTACACAGGAAGACCTTGAGTTCCCTTAGTTATAAATATATCAAATATATTCAAAGCTCGGAAGCGTGATAATGCAAAAGATACAAATGCAAGTTTACGTTTAAGTTGCAAACATAAATACTAAGTATAAAGAATAATATATAATTATTATATAAGAGTGATCTGAGACACATATAAAAATTTATAGTTTTAATGAAATTAACATTTATGAACAAGTGAACAAAGATAAGTGAACAAGTGATAAGTGAACAAATATAATTTTATAATTTTAAGAGTCATTTATGTTACGTAGTATTTCTAGGATGGCGGACTTAAATGAGTTAAATGAGAGACTAAATATGTCAACGCTGCTGAAGTTATGATTATAAAATTGCGTCATTCTTATTAGTAAAGAGTTCTTTGTATAATTTGTCCGACAGAGCTTACAGCTGAAAACGTCTCGGGTTCTTCTAAGGCTGCGAGGAATCTTAAAGCTGAGCTTCTCTAAAATATGAGGGCAGTCTATTTTATTGTTAATTATTTTATATAAGAAACAAGCATCAAAATAGTGGCGTCTTGAGTTAAGTGAGGGTACGTTATGATATTTAGAAGAGTTCTCGTATGAAATATAACATCTGGTTCTTATATCAAGAGCTTTGAAAAATATTTTTTGTATTCTCTCGATTCTATTAACATGGACATTGTATTGAGGACTCCAAACTGTAGATGCAAATTCGAGGATACTACGCACGTAGGCAAAATATAGAATTTTATAAGTAAGTGCAGACTTAAAAGGTTTACTAAGTCGAAGTATAATGCCTAACTGTTTGTAACTTCGTTCAAGTATTGCATCAATGTGGGCGTTAAAGCTGAGCTTGGAGTCCAACACAACACCTAGGTCTCTTATCTTTTCAACTCTCTCAATGGCGTGCCCATTTAATGAGTATGGAAATATAATTTTGTTTCGTTTATGAGTGAAAGATATAACGTAACATTTATCACAGTTAAGTTCAAGGCGATTGGACAAACAATAATGGTAAAGGTTATTTAAATCAGTCTGAAAATTTAGACAATCGTTTGTTGTTTTAATAATTTTATAAATTTTAGCATCGTCGGCATAAAGAAGGAAATTACTAAAATTAAATGAGTCGCCGAAATCATTAATAAAAAGTGTAAACAGAAGTGGTCCCAAATGCGAGCCTTGGGGAACCCCTGAAGTTATAGGTATGAACGAAGAAGTGTAGCCTTTAAGACACACAGCCTGACTACGGTTGCCTATGTAAGAAGTTATCCAGCGTAACAAGTCGCCGTGAATGCCGATCTTTTTCAATTTCTCCAGAAGAAGTAAATGATCAACTTTATCAAAGGCTTTGGAAAAGTCAGTGTATACAGCATCCACCTGATATCCGGAATCCATAGTCTCTAAAACAAAGTCAGTAAAACAAACAAGATTTGTTTCAACACCGCGGCCACGAACGAAACCGTGTTGTTGGGGAATGATATGGCGTATGACATCTGCAGTGATCTGATCTGTTACAATTTTTTCAAATAGTTTTCCAAAAACGCAGAGTTTTGATATTGGTCTATATTTATCTACCATATGTTTGTCACCACCCTTATGGATTGGAGTTATAAGAGCTTTCTTCCAAATTGACGGAAAATGGCATTCACTAAGAGATTTTGTAAAAATTTTTGTAAGTGGAATAGACAGATTGTCAATACACCTACTAATAAAAAGAGGATGGACTAAGTCGACCCCTGCACCTTTGCGCGGATCAATATTTTTTAAATATTTGGTGACTTGATCATTGTTTATAAATACTTTTGAACAGTCAATAACTGTATTTTGTGGATATACATTTTGACTATTGGGAGTATTGGTTCTCGAAGGCGATGAAAAAACTGAGAAGAAATAATTATTAAACATATCGCTTATAATTTGACCATCACGAGACGTTTTATCAAGGTGTGTAATTTTATCCGGGATAGAATTATTATTAGAACGAGAATGATACATTAATAATTTCAAAGATAAGTTTGTAGGTAAACTACAATTATTGTAGTTTACCTACACACTCATTGATTGCTGTCAATATTATATTGACAGCAATAAGCGCGGAAATTATAATGATTAGAACTAAATAATAATGGATCAATTAATTTTAATTGTTAACAACCGACTCAATCAAAAGTAATAATCAAAGACCGTAACTTATAAACTATTTTAAATAACAAGCCTATTATATTACACCATCATTGTTTCATTAAAAGGGAAATGTGCATATGAGATTTTTAAATATTGCAAAAGCTCAGACGCTCCGATTAGTTTTTAAAAAAAGGTCCAGCCGAAAAAAAATATTACCAAAAAAACAACAAAAACCTTGATCTCAAACTTAGAAAATATATTTTTAAAAATCGATTTTTTCCTGAAATTAATTTAAGGAAGTCTATGTATCTTTTTTAATTAATTTATAAGCACAGCTGAAGAAGTTCTCAAATTCTGTAAAAATATTCACCTTTAAAAATATAAATCTATATTTTTGTATTAGATTTATTATAATTTAGAAAAAGGTTATAAAAAAAAAAGAAAGCAAACCAAATTTTAAAAACAAAAATATTTTATGAAATTGAATAGGTTTAGAAAGTCGGCATAAGTTCCAACTTACCGAAGAAGGGTTTACAATGACAGTGCCGTCCACAAAAGGCGCAAATCCGGGCAGGAACCGGGGCGGGTCCAGTTTTACCGACAATAGTTCTGAAAGCGGCTTGTTTCGCAAACAAGGAGCCAGGTCGTCTTCTAGAAGGTCACCGTGGCAGCCCGTATGTTCGGCCACCTAAAATTGGATATACATGTTAGACGTGTTAAGTTTAATATAACACGAGTAGTATTTTGGTCTAAGGTAAATGTAACGTTGTTCTAAAGATGCGATGATCATGTTTTAAGATGGTAAAATTATTCAAGCATAGAAATTTGAATATTTGGCCGTTTCGTTATTTAAAACCCTTTTTTACTGACTGTCAGGCAACGTTCAGTTAAATTGAGTTTATAATTCATTTAATAAGAAAAAGCAAACTTTAAAAGATTTTTTAAAACCCTAACGTACAGTGGCAGTCGAAACAGATTAGTCAATAGTCTCGTACGCCCTAGACTGTTTTACCAAAGAACAAGAGCTATTTTGCAATACAAAAAAGCTTTAAGTATTACGCCGTCCTAAACTGCCACTGTACCTACACATTCTAATAACAATTATTTAGAAATATATATAAAAAAAATTACATACCAATTGACCTCATCAAACCCTTACAATATTCTGAACAGTATAAAGCACTTCCGTAAACCTTACTCACCTTCCTTTTTATCGTAAGCGGCTCTCTTTGTAGAGCCCACGAGCTGAGGCCCGAGCCGCTCAACAATATCACGCGCTTCAACAATTCTGAAACAAACGCACTAATTTCATCCCCCTCGCTTGTTACCGTCAAAAATTCCTATACTTTAGTATAAATGAAAATATTTGTTAACATTTACTTCGTTTCTCGCCTAGCGTACAACTTGGAAATCAAGTTTCCTCTTGTCTTATCCTTTAAGCGTAAAATCAACCTAGTTTAAAATATCTTACCGTCTATGTGAGCGTAGCGGACCTGACCCCTTTAATTGCATTAAATGATGAAGAGCCCAACACGGGTATACCTGACATAAAATTAAATAACTGTCGGCGACCTAATTGTGTTGGCAGCTTGAGAATAAAACACGCGTTCGTGTAATCCCTGAATGTTGTATGAGGTTGTTTTTGAACTCTCACAGCTATGGGATACGAGGACGTTATAATTAGTTTTTAATGAACTCAGTTGATAATGCATAAAGGTTTTTCTTTTGACAAAATAGAAGGATTTATTTATCATTATTTTTAGCTTTAATATAAAATTCTATTTGTCGTAATAAGAACGTAATTATAATTTAATATGAAAAAAGAAAAATAAACGCTTAAAAAAAGATCTGTGAAACTATTTTTATACATGTTAATTTTATATAATAATTTCACAAAATTCTTCAAATAACAAACCATTAATTATTATTAAATTCCTTACTACTGTGTTTATATGATAGAACACGGTACTCGTACCCCTGGCGACCGGTGAAACAGCGAGGAAGTTGGCGAGCGCGGCGCCGGTGCCGTGGCCCATGAGCGTGACGCGCTGCGGGTCGCCGCCGAACGCCGGCAGGTTCTCCCGCAGCCAGTGCAGCCCCGCCACCAGGTCCATCAGACCGAAGTTGCCTTGCGCCGACCCTTTGTTGCCCGTCTTTAAAAATCCTGCATGTAAAACATATTTTAAATGTAAATCTTACCTTGTTTGCTTCACTTCGAGAGTCCTACAAAAATGCTGGTTGTGATAGGTAAAAAGGCAATCCTACTCGGCACAGCTGCTACTGAAAGGCAAATAGATACGAAAAACACAGAGGAAGGTCCTCTGACTTAACTTGGCTTCGGCTTCGGTATAATACAATAAAAAATGAGCATTTGGAATCGCTCTTTGAACCATATTTTTCCACTCATTAATCTTTGAGCAGTGGTTTAATTCGGCTCTGTGAATTTTTTTTTTTTCAATTATATAACAATTCAAGTATTTTAATACTAGCCAAAAATCTTTGTAACTTTTCCTTATAATCAACCAAACAGTATTCACTTAGCATTTGCGTTATGCGATTTAAAAGTTTGAATTTTACTTAAGCAATTTAAATGGATTCCAAAAATAGCATTTCAAAGTTAAAAACTGGCAGTACTCCAGCTTTAATTCATCAAATCTTGCAACAGTGGAAGACTGGAGTTTCATTAGCTTTTATTAGCTAAAATGATAGTAAGCAAGGTCACTGAATTTTTAAGACTAACTAAAAATTAAGTAATATTTCAGGTACGAATACAAACATAAAATAAAATTAAACTTAATGACTTATATGTTTGAACAGTTTGAACTGCCTACAGTGGACTGACTCGACAGGTCAAGAAGTAGGTCGCATCACGTAGTCACAAGCTATTGATGATAAGTGACCGTGTGCTGAACGTCAGCTAGACTCTAACTATTCCTGCACTAGATGCTAGTGCCTTGTACTTGTATATAACTGTTTTTATACTAAGAAAAGGCTGAATATCTTATGCGCTTCTACAAGCCAAACTTTTTTTATAGGTATAAGAAAATGCTAACAATATCTCGTTAACTTATCTCAACTAAATACTATTGGCTGTCAGACCGATGTATGATGTGGTTGAAATACATACAAGTCTCAGTAGATAGTTAAATTTGAAATGTTTATAGTATTGTATAGTATAGTATAGTATAGTATAGTATAGTATAGTATAGTATAGTATAGTATAGTATAATATAGTATAGTATAGTATAGTATAGTATAGTATAGTATAGTATAGTATAGTATAGTATAGTATAGTATAGTATAGTATAGTATAGTATAGTATAGTATAGTATAGTATAGTATAGTATAGTATAGTATAGTATAGTATAGTATAGTATAGTATAGTATATAACAAAAGACTTATATTACCATTCCTACACAGATATCAGAAGTTCTGTAAATAGTGCTTACCTAATACACCTAATCGAAAGTTAATAGTAACGACGATGATGTTTCCGTGGGCGGCCAGGGCGGTGCCGTCGTACGCCGTGCCGGAGCTCCACTCGTAGGACTCGCCGTGCACGAACACGAGGCAGGGCAGGCCCGCCGCGCCGTCCTCGCCGTCTCCACCTGAACACATGCACTTATTACAACTACACTGTCAAACGCATACAGAGGTAAATTAACATAATATACTCAGAGGCTCTCTACAAACGAATGATTCAAACCGGACCCGGAAACAGTAAAGTTATTGATAATGACCAATTATTCGCCCCGGCTGAGAATCAAATTCGGACTTTCAACGAATGGTTTCACTGTAAAAGTAACTGGCTTAATAAATCGTATAGGAATGCAACTACTATCATATTTACAATTGTAAATAATTTTATCAAAAGTCATTATTTTCATATTAAAATGAGACGACAGACAATACTTTTCTAAAGCAATACATGATTCTGTCAATACTGGTTACCTACATCAAAAAAATTATGTTACAGAACAGAAAGAACACACATTATAATATAACATACCCATGAATAATAAGTTATTTACAATTAATACATTTGTATACTTTTATAAAACTGTTTTGAGAGCTACTTCGGTATATTGAAGATAGAAATAATAATTATGTAATAGCTTTTAGCAAAACATGCTAAAACAGGTTGCTTCATTAAGAATATAAAATAAGGTTCAGTAGTTTTTTGTTTAAAATTCACAAACAAACATACATTCACAAATCATTTTTTTTTTGTTTTTATCTTACTCACTTAGTAAGAGCAATCGCAGAGCTGCGGATAAACGCTTAAGTTATAGATGATTCAATCAAAATAAGAAATCATAATGAGAAGCACATGCGTTTTAATAACAACAGTAGTACCTATAACAAAGGTACAGAAGTTTTCATTTTGCAATAACTATTGGAGAAAATTTAATACTCTTTTAGCTGGCTCAAATATCAAAGGGTAAGACAGAAGCTAAAGAATTATTTGCAGATATCGGATAGATTCTGAGATCAAAGGGGTGTGGTGTGGGGGCGCGGGGCAGCGCCGGCTGTCGGCGTCGGCATGCCCTCGACAGCTTGCTGATTGAATTCTGATTAAACGAACACAGGAAACTGGTAGGTATATTTCATTTATTTTAATCATTTAAAAATATTTTATGGAAAAAAAATATTAGTATTCGGCGACCACTTTACCACAAAACAATATGAGGTACCTATGGAAACAACAAGCTAAGATAAATTTTGAAATGTACCGTTTCTACAAAGCAGTTCTGAAGGATTTGATTTTAATTATCACTTATCTATTTCCAAGCACTTTAGAGTAAAATGTACATAAATATACATATTTCAATTATTTCATACTATGTATTAATAAAGACGGAAGCATTTTTTATATTTCGTGTTCGTAAGGTGTTGTTACCACAGAACCATGAAGACTCTACACTCTCTCTACTCTCGGTGTTACTGCGAGGTGTGTCAGTGTTAAATCCGAACCACAATTTTGAGAGCCTTATTGCCATTAAAAAAAAAGTCGTTTTAGACCTTGGTCATCCCAGCTTTGTAGAGGCCGACGATATGTGGTCGCCTCAACCTCACTTCCGCACTGCTTGCAGGTGGCGACTCGTACTGCAATGCACTACGGAATTGAGGCCTCGACGACCAAGACACCCAGACACCACTCCGCCACATCTCTGTTGCTTCTTCTTTCTTCATATTACTTAGTTAAGTCACCAATATATATTTGATAAAATGATTAATTATCACAAACAAGTTTTAGGCAACATACAAAGGTTCGTCTATAGATAGTTAATAGTAATGAGGCATTCATAAAACGCATATTTATTTATCTATTACTTTAAAATCTTTATTAAAAGTCATTTTTTTCTTTTTTACAATATAAAATAAATACAATATTAAGGAATATCTTAATAGGTTAGGCTAGAAGACAACTGTCACTAACTATATATTCGGTCAATTTCTCATACTCAACATAATAAGGGTACTTTTACTAAAGTTATAGTAAAATGTACTTATAATTATTATTAAAAATCTGTAATACATAATTATACTAAGTAGACATAAAAAAAATCTCCGGTCTGCTACAAAATATAACTAAACAAGCCTTATCAAAATTTTAGTCAACTCCAGCTCAAGATTTACAAGTTGATCTTCGGTAAAGAGATTAGCTGTGAAATGACGTGAATAAAGTATGAATATAAACCGCCGGCAACACGCCGAGACGGGCGGCTGGAATTAACGAGCTTCGAGTAGGCAGCTTCTCTATTCAATACCACGATAAATGATGGCAGCCAGCTTTTAAGCCAAGAAGGTATCCTTAGATATAGGTGCTCTCCATAGATATAAGGGTCTTATTACTCGTCTATTTGAAAACTCAAACCACTGTAGAGTGAAAACTGTAATAATTTATAGGGCTTTTAGTAATCTGTCGTGTTTTTTTTTTGCTAGTTTTGTGTAAAATAATGTGTACTTACTTACTTACTAATGAAACAATTAAACGTGAAATTACACGAAAACTGTAAAAAAAAAACTTTTTCTAAGTACAACGAAGAAGGTTTAGTCTTTTTTTTTCTAGGGTGGTATTTCCAAGAACTATTACTAACATTAATTTATTCTATAGAATTAACCTTATTAAAAATACAAAATTTAACAGAAAAAATAATACTTTATCCACTGAAAGTAATGTTAACTTTTGTTAAAATACACACTAAAAGTAAACTGAGCGTAGCAATACATAAAAGCGGTTTCCTATTTTAAACAACTTGTGTTATTTATCGGCGCTACTTCCTTATTTTAGTTTCTCTGAAAACTTTTGCGTCCGACTGAGTAGCTAGAGTAAGGGCGATACCGACCACCATTTAAAATGTGAGTTACTTTTGAAGTAATCCTTAAAGGATTGTTGTGAGTTGTGAGTGTTTCTCTGTTCGAATTGGTGACCCTAAAAATTATTTATATGGTGTTTATAGAAAAATTATTGTGAGCGATAAGGTCACTCTTTATTATTTGTTTGACTTGACAACATTATTTCGGGTTACATTGCTATAACATTTTTTTCGGTCAGCCGTTGCATATTTTATGATAGATGATATGATTTGTTGTTTCATTGTTAACAATGGTCATGTTTTATTACAAATGTCAATAAAGCAATCCAATTAATTACTCTGTCGAACTCACCATTGATAGGCACGTACAAGTTGACATACAAACAGTCCTCGCTCTGGTTGACGAGCAGCGGCAGCAGGCGCTCGAGCTGCCGCAGGCGCGCGCGCGGGTGCAGCAGCAGCGCGTCGTCGCGCGGCGCGGCGGCGGCGGCGGGCGCGCGCTGCGGGCACGCCGGCCCCGCCGCGTCCGCCAGCCGCGTCGTGCGCCACTGCGACGGCGTCACCGGCGGCATGTATCTATCGTCAATAACAATCGGATGTATAACGTATGTCATTTCTGGTTTACAGATTTACATTAACCTTCGATATGCTTATCGCATCTAGTGGGTACCTAGCTGTTTTAAACAATACATTTATCAGATTAAACTGTCGTTACCATTGGTAAAATGCCCTTTAAATGAATGAAATGGGAATCTAATGATAAATCCTAGCATGTAAAAAAGGGGCACTCGCACTAGCTATGCACTGTGTTTTACTAACAGGATAAAGCTCCGACTAACTCGTTATAAAGGAAAATAGCGATGGCTGCAAAGAAAAAGCTTGAATTAGCGTTCTTTTCTTTTAGTCATTGTTAAAAAGAAGATTGATCAATTAAATTCCTCTGGGGCATTATTTTTCCCCAATTAAGTAGATGAAAAGGCAATCTCTTTTAAAGTATCTTCAGTATATTTTTGCGCTGTTATTATAACTCGCGTCTTTTCATTATATTTTAATGAAAATAATGTAAAAGCTTACCTGAGACTACCCATTGGTGGCGTCGCATAGGGAACTCCCAAGTACGCCTCGACCTGCGGATGCGAGTGCACCACGATGCCCCGCAGCGGCCCGTACTTGGTGCGGACTATGCGCGTGCTGTACTTGTGCGAGGAGAGCGCAGCCACGCACACGGCGAGCCACGCGTAGAGCGCGGCGCGCACCGAGCGCATCACGCGCGCCGCGCGGGCGAGCGCGAGGGCGCGGGCGCCGGGCCAGCGCCGCCGCCGTCGCGCGCGCCGGCGACCATCACGCGCCACGGGGCCGGCACGCGCGCCCCCGATACTTCAAACTCATCTGATGCACCAGCCAGATCATCACGAAGCGAGTTTTTCTCTTGTACTTGGCCACTGTTTAAACCAATATTTAACACTCGTTTACAGTCCTGGCTTGTATCTAGGAACTTTTATTTTAATTAGGACATTAACTTAATTTGAGATTCTTATAAGCGTACTATTTAATAGAAAAAATACACACACATAAATAAATGCCAGGCTAAAAATATTAATTAAGTATATCTTATATTTCTGAATAATTTCACTGATCCTAAAGAATAATTCTTCCTAATTTGTGTCCCACTGCAAGGAATTCAATTTTTAATTGAACTTAAAAAAATACCCTAAAACATTTGAAATTTGAATATTACCTACACAAAAAGTCATGCAAAAAACTCTCACCAGTGTCATGTTGGTAAAGGCGCTGCTATTTAATTTGATCCAATCACACTGGATGTCAGACACCTGAAACAATGGCAAATGTGTGGATTAATGTTTTATCCTCGTATCAGGAATACAGTATCGGGACTCACAATTTACATTTTAATTAAAAATATTCGTATTACTTATTAGGAAAATCGAAAAATAGGATGTAACAGAACAGTTTCCCTACGCATCAGACCTCGCGCTGTGTCGTGTAATTTAATTCTCGGCAGAGACGACAGCAACGTCGCAATTCTAATCGAAAGCCGTTTCTCCTCAGTAATACTGAGCCTTGATAAGACAAAGTCTGCCTTCACTCGCCTCTAATAAGCTTTATTATTTGCTGCCTATATTTATAACCCAAGAAACAAGGCTTTTCTCAAGAGCAAAATTACACTACGAGTACAAATGCTCGAACCAGTTATTCATAATGTGAACTACATATATTTTTGCCAGCGCGCCTTCATCCATGCTATTTATTTCCAACCCTTTATAATATATTAACTATACAATGTGCGTATATAAAAGAGCTTGCTATAGAAATCTTTTAATTACAAAGACATTCAGTTTAAATACCAACTGTTATTTTTAGGTTTCGTTCACGAAATGGCTAGCTAAACTGTGGAAAGGACGACGGACGCCGATCATCAGTGATTCCCGAGGTCCTTCCCAAAAACGCCAAAACGGCCACCTCGGTGGGTGTGAGCAAAACACATCCCGCGTCGCTCGGAGGAGTGACGGGAAATCGGCCAGGCCAGGCATTTCCCACCGTTATCAAAAGAAAGGACTAACTAAGCTGTTACTTTTCATAACAATGACTATCATAATATGTTTTTAATATGCAAAGGTTGCCGCAAAGATAAGTTGGATGTTTTTCTAACTTTATGTAGTAAATATTGTTTCGGTGGAAATTAGCTGAAATATTTTTATCAATACATAGTACCTATAAAATAAAGTTCCTTCCCGCGTCTGTCCCTTTGTATGCTTAAATCTTTAAAATTATGCAACGGATTTTGATGCATTTTTTTTTAAGAGATAGAGTGATTTAAGAGGAAGGTTTATAGGTTTAAGACGTGCACAAAATAGTAGGTGAGGCGATACGAAGTTCGCCGGGTCGACTAGTTTTGAATACTTAATATAAGTTCTCTTTAAATTAGATAGAGGTAGACATTTCCTTCTATCAAATCTCCTGTGATGATAAAACGAACTACACAAAGGTTGACCTCTTATGTACTTTGGTATTCAGGAAAGGAAGACTGACTACACGTGTCCTGCCTGCCAGAGCCGTGATAATAGGATCGTGCTATGTCGCAGGCTCCGGTGGTGAGGCGCGGGGTGAGGGGTGAGGGGTGAGGGGCGCGGGCGGCGCGGCTCTCGCCTCATCAATCAGCGTGATGACGAGCACAATTTTTGTCGAAGCCCTTCGCTTCTATCAGCCATCGCCACTCGTCAGTGCCTGTGGCCCATTAGCAGTGGTATGAACCTTTATGTGACGATTCGTACGTAATTAATTGGAGAACATGAGAGTGGTTTGCTGGCATGACTTTTTGTATGCGATTTGTTAGCTAACTTATTAGGCAGCATAAACCTAAATATAATGAATGAAATAAAAAAAGAACTTAGGTTTTCAAATTAAATCAGATAAGTGAATTTCACTTCCGTACAAATTTAAAGCTACTTTAGTGCCCAAGTGAGATTTAGTACAAAAGTTTCACGGCTGAAAATGAAAACCGGAATAAATCTCTTTTTCGTACCAACGGATTTTTCGCACGATTTATACACCATAGATGTATTTGATAATCATACATAGTTTTCTATGAATAACCTTTTAATGGTAACGGATAAAAAATGTAAAAATTTATAGGGACATTGCATTAATACCAGATAGATTAATATAATATTTGTTCCAGATTTGGATTCGGCGATGTTATACTTTCAACTTCCATTAAAACTGTTAAGTAGCTTATTATTTTCAACGATTCTCTTCATGCCATCAATTTTTGTTGTAAAATCGTCCATATGTTTTGGCCAATATATTTGGTCCATAAATTCTAATTTACCCAGGTTGTACTCTGTTTTTAAGCAGCAGCTTAGTAAAGTCAAGGCGCTTCTTTACTGGAACAGTGTATGTAGGTATCCGATCCGCGTGAAAGCGGGAGCAGGACCCGTGCCAGGGGCGATATTACTGCAACTTTGATCGATCACATCTAAGATCCCCTTTCCACATTAACTTCCTAAAGTAGTGCTGGCTTACTAACAGTTATGTGCACTTGCATTGCGGTATTTATTATTTCTATATGTATTCAAATTAATCCATAATTTTCATTGGCCACGACATCACGCCTGAATGGCTCGACCAATTTTTTACATTTATTTTTGTTGTAATTTTATTATTCTCATGAGAAGTTTCTTAAAAATTATAACAAGGACCTAACATTAGACAATTCAAGACAACTTAATAATAATAATAACTCAAATTTAAAAATTTAAAAACCCCCGACCCAGTCAGACTCCTCATCAACTTAAGTAGAACTAGAGCTAAACATCTTAAAAATATAATTGAAGTAACACTGTACCAAATTTTTAATTGATAGGACAAATGGAAGGTGGTTAGATCCTCTCATCCATTATTCAAGAGCTGATCATCTTCAAACGGCAGATCAGGTCATGGTTACATTAAATATACATTCAAAATCATAGATGTAACATGGTACCAAATTTCAACTCGATCGGACATAAGGAAGCTAGTTAGATCCTCTCATCCATTATTCAAGAGCTGATCATCTTCAAATGGCAGATCAGGTCATGGTTATCCTACCAAATACTTTCTATATCATAGATGTAACATGGTACCAAATTTCAAATCGATCGGACATAAGGAAGCTAGTTAGATCCTCTAATCCATTATTCAAGAGCTGATCATCTTCAAACGGCAGATCAGGTCATGGTTACCTTAACATATACTTTCAATATCATTGAAGTAACACTGTACCAAATTTTAAATTGATAGGACAAATGGAAGGTGGTTAGATCCTCTCATCCATTATTCAAGAGCTTATCATCTTCAAACGGCAGATCAGGTCATGGTTACCTTAACATATACTTACAATATCATAGATGTAACATGGTACCAAATTTCAACTCGATCGAACATAAGGAAGCTAGTTAGATCCTCTCATTCATTATTCAAGAGCTGATCATCTTCAAATGGCAGATCAGGTCATGGTTACCTTACCAAATACTTTCTATAACATATATGTAACATCGTACCAAATTTCAACTCGATCGGACATAAGGAAGCTAGTTAGATCCTCTCATCCATTATTCAAGAGCTGATCATCTTCAAATGGCAGACCAGGTCATGGTTATCCTACCAAATACTTTCTATATAATAGATGTAACATGGTACCAAATTTCAAATCGATCGGACATAAGGAAGCTTGTTAGATCCTCTCATCCATTATTCAAGAGCTGATCATCTTCAAACCGCTGATCAGATCTTCATCAGACATGGCTAAGAACACTCGGCCTGAAATTATCTATGATACAAAAAAAACTAAACGAAAATCGGTTCAGTCGTTTGGGCTCTACGATGCCACAGACAGATACACAGACAGACAGTTAAAATTATACACACGTTAAAATTATACACACGTTAAAATTATACACACGTTAAAATTATAACACCCCTCTCTGAATTTTTCGTTCGGGGGTTAAAAACACATCACACTCAGAGCCCCTAACTAGGAAAAATCTGTATCGAGGGTGCCCGAAACACACACAAAGACGAACATTACTCCCAGACCGGAAAAAAACATTAATATTCATCTTATCAATATTCGCCCCGCCCGGGAATCGAACCCAGGTGCACTAGCTTACTCAGTCCACATCACTGCCAACTGAGCCACGGAGGAGTCCACAATTACAGTAATGACCATATTAACTTTTTTACTCTAAACTTAGTGCTTTTATATGCAGTTGGACACCAATTGCACATACGGTCAGTCGTTTGTCGTTTTATGATTATTTAAACAAAGAAAGTATGTTAGTAACTCTTGCTTTTTATGAGTCTCTTCCGTAATTAGAAAGAGCCTGATAAAGCCTTCCCTAAAGCATCAAGTGTTTAATAAGCGCTTGAGAGACTTCAGACGGGCGACGCGGCGGCGACGTGCGACGACGGCGCAGAGGCGCAGAGGCGCGGTGACGGCGCGGTGACGGCGCGGTGACGGCGCGGTGACGGCGCGGTGGAGGCTGGGGCGCCAGTGGCAGTGACTCTCAATTAAAGGCGCTTCATTCAAGTTATTACGCCAGTGAATATAGGAGTATATGTTTACATAAGATACAAAAAGGTGTAAGTAATTAAAATGATACGAGTCGAGGCAAAGGGGGTGCCTTTTAAGACAATTTACGCAGTTAACTCATTATGCTGAGAATGTCAAAGAACATTGACTAATTAGTTAACTACATACTTATATTGGAAAAGACGTTACAAATTTAACATTTTAAATATAGGTAAATATATTTTATAAACCTTTAATTAGTGTGCTGATGAAGATCTGTGTTTCCAATGAAGTAATAAAGACACCCACCCAGAGAGCAGAGCGCGCAGTGCGCCGCTACCGGCTCAAAGCGGCAGCGCGGGGCGGCGGCGGCGGGCTAGTGGCAAATTGGCTTCATCAATCACTCGCCACCGTTCACCGCAAAGCTTTAATGGGGCCTGGCCCGCCACGCTACACCACACTACGCTCCGCCACGCCAACCTAAACCTGATTCGACGTCTGCGCTCACGATATCCACATGGATAGCCAACTATTTTCAGGCTCTGAGCCAAATTTTATAAATAAGGTCACGTAAGGGTAAAATCCAATACAAGAGTTCGGTTTTGTCTGAATTAATGTGTATATGTACTTACCTACATCCGACAAAGACAAAAAGGTAATTTTATTTGATTGTATTGTACTGCTAGGGTTAATAAGAAATCCAATCACAAAAACGAAAGAAATGCTTAGAAAGAATCAATTTAACATTATGCATGCAGAAAGTTTTTCATATTATAATGGAACGGGTTTAGGATGCATTTGAAATTTGCCGGCTTCAAGTTAGACCCATGAATTACCGAGGCAGCATTTAGTCGGTTCAACCTCGCTAACAGTAACTAACTGCAGGTTCCAGTTAGCAGTTATCAGAAGTTAGCTACACGTCGTTATTACAGATGGCTACGGCTAGAGTTTAGTCGGCTATTATTTGCGGAAATTAAGCGCAGTTATATAGTTAGTCTACAGTCTAGCTAGATGCTTTCGAGACGAAAACCTTCACTGGTGAAATGTTAAGTGAGGTAGTTAATACCTATAATAAACTTCAATGTTTTTTTTTACTTTAAAGAAAATCCCTTTACTAACTTAATTGCCAAAGTTTTCTGTTTAAAATTCCGTATGGTAATAACGCAAATCCGATCCCGGCTTGAAACATTTCCCACGACGAGGACAATCAAGTCGTTCATTAGGAGCGGTGAGTTGATAGTCCGCCGAAACCACACGCTAAGTCGCCACGATTTAAGGGCCTTCTGACACGATCCGGGCTTAAAATTGCCTTTTCATAGTGTAAACTTATCGTGTAAAACTTAGTAAAGCGATTGAAAATATAGAGGTACATTGTTTAACTACAAAGGTTATGATGTTAGGTGTTTCGAGTTGCTTAAAAAAAACGTATTATTTCTCGATGTAAAACGAGTAAATTTTGTAATAAAATGTTTAGTTCTTAGAGCCCGCTAATGCACTGACAAGTTACCATATAATAAAAGTTAACGTGAACGAACATGTAGCAAGAAAAATTAAAAAATAACTCACGCTCGGCATTCCATTTTTTTTTGTATTTAGAAGCTGTTGATATTTGAAATAAGGCGGCAGAAATAGATATCCGGATTTATGTCGAGAATTTCCTATGTTGATAAATTCCGTCGCCGACCGACGTATGTGGGGTAAGTGTTTGACCTCCAGGATGTTTGCTCCCACAAATTATATATTTGCACGCAAAGCGAGATCTGGACCGTTTTCCAATTTGCTACTATTTTTTATTTATTGTTTTTTTTTATTTATTGAAATTCCCTTACTGAAACGTACATGAGATTTATTTGGAAATCAATAGATTTTTTTTACAAAAAAGAAACCTGCCGTCAATAAATTGACACTATGCATTTACTGAGCATTTTCCTCTTTTCGGAAGTCGGTTAAAATAGGTACTAAAACTTGCAAAAACCTTCCCTGAATGTATAAAACAGTTTTCTAAAAATCGCATCAAAATCGGTTTAGCTACTAAATGCGAGAAAATCACGAACAAACATATTTATTTATTTATTTACACACATACACTTATCTATTATTACAGGCTTACCCTAATGCAATAGAAAGTAACTTAGGTAGGAACTTTGAATCTTAACAATTTATATTATATAATTAACACTTAAAATGTACCCTTATATAAAGTGAGATCAACTTACAAACTTACGTCATGCTAAATATTTAATTAGTTAAATTATTATTATCTACAAATTTTAATAGTCAATGGTTTAGGTTAGGAAAAACTGGTGGACTTTGTTATTGCATTCGTGAACTCGTTCAGTGTGCAACCAAAAATGTCAATAGAGCTGGACAAAGCGTTCAGCGAGCGCAGCGCGCGCGTGAGCGGCGCGTCCCGCAGCATATATTATACATTCAGATTTTTATCTGAGACTCTCCTTTTTTAAAGTCGGTTAATAAATGTTATTCTTTTATAATACCTGGACAAAACCTATCCATCATATCTTTATGCGTAAAGTCCGTACCTACTACATAAAGATACAATGGGTAAATTGATGTGCTGGCTCGGCTAAATACAAAAGTGTATTATAATATATTATACTATGTATATATATTATGATATGTATAAAGTTAAATAAAACTAACATGATAATGTTTTCATTGGATTGTATATATTATTTAGTTGACCAATCCATTACAAAATAAAGAAAATCAATTGATTACTCAATAAGGTCGGGCGTGATAAATCGCTCTATTAGACCTTCAATAAGTCTGATCGTCGAACACAGGTTTCTGGGTGCTTGTAAAACCTCATAATGGTGGAGAGCATCGAAGGATGGCTGTCGGACTCGAGTGGATTGTGAGAAGAAATGTGAGGCTATTTGCGCCGGCCACTTAGCCGCCCTCGGCAGGCCACTCGGCGCGGCGCGGCGGCCCTCCCCGCGCGCCCAGCGCCGGCTCGCTGGCTCACGTTACCATACCACTACAACGATTATTACAGGTCACCGTCAGTGACAAAGTACATTGTCTCTTGCTTTCAAATTGCTTGTCTAGAAGATATAGTTTCCTTACTTTTCAGTTATTAGGTAATTGTAGGTTTCCACTTTTGAATGGCCAGCTGTAATTTATAAAGATTTTATAAATAGTTTTTTTATTTTTAAAACTCAAGATGGCGGACTAGTGGTTTTTAGTGCACCCCTATAATATGGGTATCAAATGAAAGTCCTTACTGAGAATAACTCGAAAAATTACTTAACGAAATAAAAGCTTAATTTTTAAAAGGTTTTCAACCTTAAACATATTTATAAATAGTATAACGGCCATTATCAGAAAAGAGCATTTTGGCGCGTCCGGATTAATAACTGATTAAATAATTTTTCTTTGAAAACTTTGTCAAATTAGGTTTTCATGTCTTCTACTAATCCATATAAAAGTATTTAAAGTTTAATAACCGTTTGAAGTTGAATAAAACAGTTTTGGGGTCTAAAAATAACTCAAATCTCTTGTTATCTCACTACCGTTCCGCGTCCGCTATCCGATTTTGTGCAGACACTTGTCTGTAGTTTTTGTTTTTATCGGTGCAACTGGATTTCATTATTAGTAAATGCTCGGCAATACATGTCCGTTATTTAAATACAAATTTTAAAAACATTCTGAGAAAAGTTATCATGGTTAATCTGCTCGTCCGGCCGAACGCTTGCCGTTACGTTCCTTAATTTTTGATGCCCATCCATACTACTAAATGGCATAAAAGTCACCAGTGGCTTTGTTATCAGTTACACCGCGGATTTGCCATGTGTGGACGAATGTTGGGCTATTATTTTAAATTTTGCACGTGTATGTGTATAATTTCCGTCACCTTGGATTTCAAATGTTATAATTACCGTTACGATACTTAAATAAAAAAATAATTATTTGTATATTGTAGTGTTTATGGAAAAATACGCAGTACCATGTCTTTAATTGTCTGCGTTAGCAATTTTTTAACAAAATTGTTTGTTTTCAGATTTATGAATAAAAATATCTTGTGTTCTAATTACCGTTACGCAAATTACCGTTATATATAACTACCGTTGTATAAATTATTTATATTGATTTGCTTGATTTATCATCATAATATTTCTAGTTTACTACACAACCCACCACAGTACTTTTGTTCTAAGATTACTTTACATATATGTGAGGTAGTCAGGATCATTATGGTTTAAGCGATAAGGCCACTCTTCCAACATTACCATTGTTTTCTGTATCCTTTGTTTTTAATTTTAATTGTTTATTCATATTTATTTGGTTTGGGGCCATTGCAAAAAATCTTTCGCCTCTATTTGCAATATTTGTGTGTTTTTGTTTGGTTGGTTTTTTGTATTAAATTGGCATTTAAATGCACTTAAGTTCTAAAAATAAAAAGTAATAAAAGGAATAAAACAATTTTATAAATTAAAAAAATTGGAATACGTCTGAAAAAAAAACACAGTACATCCTCTAGCATGCCTCTCAATATCGGGGCTTCGTCTCATAATACCGAAGAGCATGAGAAACATCATAATAATTTTGATATTTTAATTGTAATTTTATGTCTTAGAAGGCTTTTTGACAAGTTATTCCTAAGCTTAAGTTGTTATCTGTTATAAATTATATTCATTAAATAATTTTAAATTACAAATAGTATAAAAAATATAATTAATTACGTATTTTCTAATCACCTTTACTATAGATTTCTTTATTTTTAATTACCGTTACCACGTTATTTTTAATTTCTTATAAATTGAAAATGGCTGAAACAATTTGAGTGCCAATAAGACTAATAATTAAGTTTACATATACTTAACACGGTCACCGACATAGCCAAGCGGATAAGCTCGTTGAAGTGGCAATGGGCAGGTCATATAGCCCGCAGAACAGATGGCCGCTGGGGCCGAAAAGTTCTAGAGTGGAGACCACGGATCGGCAAGCGCAGCGTAGGACGTCCACCGACCAGATGGACGGATGATCTGCGCAAGGCTGCGGGTCCACGCTGGATGCAGGCCACATGCGATCGGTACAGATGGAGAGCCTTGAGGGAGGCCTATGTCCAGCAGTGGACGTCCTACGGCTGAAATGATGATGATGATGATGATACTTAACACATTTCAATAGTTAATAAATAAACAAAATGCAAAATCAAAATGGTAACGGTAATTGGACAGATAATGCTCAATCGTAATAATGACCGTTAATTACACCTACAGTATACCTCCTACAATTAGAATACCACACATTCATGAAACAAAGCTCACAGGTATATACTTAAGTTATAGTAACGGTAACAGTAACTCTCTGAGGATTGAAGCGCAACCATAGGAGCAAGCCAAGCAAAATCCACAATACACATAAAATCAATTTAGCAAAGCTCATTGGAACTGCGTTGACCCTTGTGGGCTTATATTATATGTTACATCGTGCAAACCATAGAACAAGGAAGACTGCTCTCGTGCAAACGTTGGCTGGCGATCGACATCAACCTACCTACTTTAAATAACTTTATTATACTATCTCAGCTCGAATGTACTGTACTGCATTCTGTAGGAGTGTATGTTTATACCAGTTGAAAATGCTATATTCAAAAATTGCTAATTATGACTGTTCGACTTTATAACTGAGGCTTGCAAAAATTATACAGAAATATAAAACAGACTAGAGGTTGCGGAAGGAAACGGCAGCAAGAACAGCGGGGACGTGGGAGCGTGGGAGCGTGGGAGCGTAGCCGCTGCCTGCACAGACAAGTGTTGTGACCGCGGGCTAAAGTTTTTGAAAGCGAGACGGTCAGTAACTTTTTGCTTACAAGCGATCTAAATTTTTGGGCCACATCAAGCTTTTATCATACAATTCTGATAAACTATATGATAAAAGCTGCGAATATGGTTTTATTTATAACAGGATAGCAGTAAATATAAGGATTTCATATAGCTATCACTTATGCAGTATTCATCTTAATGGAATCATTTATGTTATTTATTTGTTATTAGATATCTCGTGACCACTTTCTATATATCAGACTCGGGAACTTCCGGAAGTTCCGTGTTATATCCGTGCGGACATTTATTATTTTTGTTGGAAATATTATGTGTATGGCGGGATAAAATTTCACCACCCCATTTCCTCCCGTGGGTGTCGTAAAGGGCGACTAAGAGATTGTCCAAAGGAGGAACCACAAACAGCCATACAGCCAACCCGCCTTGCAAGCTAGGTGACTGGCAAAACCCTTCTCACAACGTTTGTCCTTCTGCTAATGTGTGGGGAAGCCTGTCCAAAAGTTGTTTTTTTTCTTAGAAGAAGAAGAAGAAAAGATGTACATTTAAATCTATTGCAGGAAGTAATATTAGCATTTTTATTTCCTTAGCTTTTAGATAAAAATACACTATTGCTATCAAACCATTTCCATTTTTAATTTATAATTCAGTGTTCAACATAGCAAGCAATTCCAAAAATATTCCGTCTTTAAAAAATCTGAAAATCTTTAGGGTAACATGCCCTATTACGGCGCGTTTTGACAACATTATACAGTAGGGTAAGAAATTAAGCATTTCTAAATATTTTAGCAGATATTTGAAATTTTTTTTGACACTCATGCTAATTATATTTTCTATTTCAGTTGTCGTTTTATGTATTTTAGAGTGATAACTAATTTTAAATAAATATTTTTTCGGACAATTCGTAATTCCTATTACGGCGGCAAAAAAAAGTTTGAAGCCCATTACGGCGGTAAGCACAGCCTATTACGGAGTATGGGATGACAACACACGCACGATGAAACCTTTTTATCTCAGCTTATGGTTCCGTGCAATCAGAAAATGGTATGCAATGGCTATAATTGTTACTGGCACTGTACATAAATACAGGTTCTTCTTAGTAAGGGGCTATTTTTCCCATCTCTCTGCACAACGGAATGAATTAAATTAAAAAAAATCGTCACCATATTTAATTCAAATGAATTAAATATGGTGACGATTTTTTTTTATTAGCTGCGCTGTTAAGAAACGATTTGAAAATGGCGGCCGAACTAATGCTATCTCGCGTATATTAGTATGAAGGAAGAGTAAAGAAGAGATACAGCCCATACAACGGCCGCCATTTTCAAATCGTTTCTTGTGCGCAGGTTATACCCATAAAAGCGTAATTTGTGCGAATTTGGCTAGCTTATTAACATAATTTTTAATATTTGTTGTTAATCTACATTAAGTAAAGTTACTAATTGTCATTATTTAATGTCTTTTGACCAGGTCAATATCTCGGTAGAGGCTCGACAAAAGTTTGTTCAAAAAAGGAAGATTTTGGCAAAATTTTTGCATTTTACACCAAATTTCCAATTTTTGAAGTTTTTAATTTTTGTTAGTATTCTTTGAACGACAAATAAAATATCGTGATTCTTTTTCATTGAAATTAATCGAGCCGTTTCGGAAATTAGTGCCTTTGGCAGACAGACAGACGGACGGATGGAAAAGACATATTAATAAGGTCCCGGGACGTGTACCCGAAACCTTAATCAATAAACTGATACACACCTTAACTGAGAACTTCCTCTTTTCTAAAATCGGTTAAAAATAGATACTAAAACCCTTCTTCTGAATTTAAAAAATACTTTTGTGAAAATCGGTTTTGACAAAATCGAAATAATCGCGGTTAAACATGCATACAAACATACATACAAGTCGAATTGATAACCTCCTTAACCTCGTTATAAAACAATTGCTGTTCGTTTTTCTCGAACTTTAATTTGAAAACGGCCCGGACGAGGGTTTTAATAATCCTACTAATATTATAAACGACAAAGTTTGTAATACAGGATGTCTGTAACTCTTTCACGTAAAAACTACGAAATAGATTTTAATGAAACCTTACAAATAAAACATATTTAAAGGAAAATTTAATTGGCGAAGCAGCGGGGTGCAGTCAGTGAAGGTTTAGTTAAACGGTAAAAAAGATGGAAAATTGATTTTTATCCAAGTGGAGAAAGTTAAAAAAAAGAAAGTAATTTTTTACAACAACTTTGACACAAACATGCAATAAAATGACACAAAAAAAACAACAACAAAACAGTAAACCAAAATACAATAATAAATAAAACAACCAACGAATCATAATCAGTTTTGTATGGCGTATCAAAGTTGCATAAAATGTACGGTATCTTTATGAATAATACGGTTAAATTATTAGCTCTGTAATTTCCATACACCGTGTTAGGATTCCTTACAGCCTAATACGGTAGGTACTAAAATATCTAATGAGTTTTTATATCCTAATTCTGAAATATAATGTAAAGATATTTCGGTAAGTTATTACTTACAAATAAGAGCACTCTGACTTTACCATAAAACTCTCAAATCGTTAGTAATCGTTGTTTTAGACTTTTTTTTTTTCATTTAAACTCATACTTTAGGTTTCACAGTATTCTAACAAACTAAAATTTTAGTGTCAACTTTAAGCGTCAAAAACAAGGATTCTAATTAAAAAACATGTACCTCCAAAATTGGTTTTATACTTGAGAACTAATGAAAATTACACTTAAATAACGAAATGTTCATAAATTATATTTATTATACCACTAAATTTATAAATTACCGACACTGAGTTTTTCCTATTACCGATGGTACCCTCCGTAATAGGCGGTACCCTCAAATAGCCTTTCTAACACCGCGGACTTTTGTTTACTCATATTTTCTTGTTGTAATTGATTTTAAACAGAAATCAACTTGATTAACTAAGACTGCTTGAATGTAACAAGTATTCCAATATAGTAACATAATCTTAAAGTGTTTGTTTGAACTGAAAACGAAGTCTGAAAATTCAATGTTCTACCTCGAGTCAGTCTGCGTTTGTATGAAACAGCTTCTCGCTTCGGTAACGTTACACAAAATAATTAATTTAAGTTATTTTAAACGATTTTAAACGCACGAGTGCTGGGTCATAAGTTACGTGTTAGTTTCCCTTGGACACTATGTAGTCACCTTTACCATACACAGTCACAACGAATCATAAATTGCAAACGATAAAATAGAGCCGTAATAGGACGTGATTTTGACTACCGCGGTAATAGGACGTTTTACCCTACACCTTTTTAATAGCAAGATTACATAAAATAATACATTCTTTATATATAAAGCCTAAGTTACTAAGTTCTTGAACTTACGTACGTAGTTTTTATTAAAAAACACAACACGGCAATACAATATGTGAGCTCATTTTCCCATCCTTGGGGTAGGAATTTTAATTCCAAATTTTTTATGAGACCCACTTTACCTACCCAGTACCCTTTAAATACTTTACCTTTACCTACCCTATCGAACCTTATTCTTATCTATCAAAATAAGAATAAGGTTTCGAAATCTGACTAGATACTCTGTAACGTTCGTGCGTGATCAGTGGTCATACATAAAGAAAATATACCTACGCGTCGACTTGAAAATCTCTTTAGTTGTTTTGTTCTTCAGTTAATTATTTAACTACTAGGCTAGGCCGTAGCACCCATCTAAACCCTGTATCAAATTGCCATACTCTAAAGCGCTCTAAAAAAACTCAGTTAAAAACTGATTCCAAAAATCAAACTTGCTCCATAATGGCTCCATACGATTATTTTTTTGTATTATGAAAAATCTTTCGGTGTCTTTTTTATTAATTCCTATTAATAATATTAATATAATCTTTGAATAATGGGGTTAAGTATGTACCTTTTGTAAGCTATTTCTTATAAATCTATCATACTAAGCTAAAACGCACAGAAGCATTGCGTAATTAAACCACTTAAAGTGTGCCTAATAGGTAAATAACATACACAAAATATAGTAACGATAAAAGTAACAATGGTTAGGTATTCTTACTGTAAAAACACACGAAGCCTTCTTTTTAATACTTTCTGTCGTTTCAAAACAGTATAAAAATGTTATCGCTTCAGCATCCCGACCTCTCCCGATCCTTATTTTAGTACCGCACAAACTGTTATAGGCCGAATATTGTAATAGTAATAGCATATTGAATAGAGGGCAGTGGAAGTCAAATGCCACAGGTTCAGCGTAAGTATTGGACTCGTGTTGTTTACCCGTACCAGATTAAAAGCATTGATTTGATGTTTAAAACACAAAAATATATTATATGTCATTATCAATGAAACCGAAAAACTAAACAATTATAGCGTTTCATATTTAATAAATTGGCATAACATCATATTATCGTAATCGTATTTACCCTTTTATATATAACTGTAAGTAAACAGTTAAACAATTTATTATCCATTGTAAATGCTAGTAACTTTTATTGGCTGTTTGGATGTAATTACTTAATTCCAATGATTTAATTACCTTTCCCGTTAATTCCCTGCCGTGAATAATCGAACGAATTGCCAGAAGGTTTTATTAACAGACCTCCGCATTTATCACAGACCAAAATAATTAATAAACATGCATGTAGGTATATCTTAATTTATAACTTTAATTATAAACTTAATTAACTTATTTTTTTTTTAAAGATCATTATTGGTTCTTGTTTTATGATTTATTGTTTGTGTCAGTTATTACAAAATTATTGTTTCGAAGATCAAAACGTTTAGCTTTATCTTATGGCCAGCGAAAGAGGGCTGGTTGCACGGCACGGAAGCGGCATTTTTTCTGATTTAGATATTTGGTTGAAAGTTGCATCTTTCTTTTCAACCAGTGGGAATGCTTCGGCACATCTTAGCTCATGAAAAAATAAGATTCAACGTTTAAAAATCATAGAAAATACTCTTCCGCTCTTTGCTGCAACTCTGTTTTGGCTTTATTACTATCATGAAACATTTACCTATGAGACTTACAGTGATTTATAGAAAAGGCACTCTCAAATTCACTATGGCTAAATAAGTAACTTAAATAATAATGAATTTAGCCTAAAAAGTAGTAATTATAGCGTTGGTTGATCGTTAATTATGTAACTAGAAATCCTAAATCCGCAGTATATTGCCCAGTAACAGATTGTTATTTGTAGCCGGTAGCCGGTTGCTCTGGGTCGAGGTTAGGTAATAAATAGCCAAATACACGGCGCATATTCAGGAAATGGACAACCCGCTTCAGTCACAATACCGATGCGGCTGGTCCTCGGCAAGCTATTTGTGAATGCACTGTCATGCTCCCGACTCGGTTCCGTAAAGGCTAAGCTCACGTTACTCCTTTCAGTTAACGGGATATTACTTGGATTTATATCGATTTTGGATGGGACGTTGTTCATTCAGAACCTGCTTCTCGATTTGAATAGCATACATAACTTATTAAATATACACTTAGGGAGAACATTCTACTAACACCTTTTCATGCCAGATTGCAATTTCTTTAGGAAAAACATATCTTTAAAGAAAAAACAAAAATCTAACTTTACTGGAAAAGTATATTTCTTAGAACTCGACGATCGCTTCGTTATCCGGCGGTAAAATTTACATAAATACATATTTTATAAATAGTGCTGCTGCTGCTGCTGGAGTACGGTAGACCAATGCACTGCTTTATTTTCTTTTTTAATTGAAATATAGGTAATTACTGATTCATAAGCATCAAGGGACATTTTTATTAATGAATAGATTTTTAATAAAAAGTATACGTCGATTGGTAACAAAACAAAGTAAGGTTAATAACACCACTTATAACTCAATTCAATAATGCGATCGGTACAGATGGAGAGCCTTGAGGGAGGCCTATGTCCAGCAGTGGACGTCCTACGGCTGAAATAATGATAACTCAATAGGTAAATTATTATTAAATTTAATGTTATAAATGCTAAAACACCGCTGTCGTCTGTGTTACTGTCTGTCTCGCTTTCACACCAAAACTCTTTGCAAACAGTGCAACAAAAAAGGCATGAATAATTTAAATGAACACTGGTTATTAGTTAAACTCTTAAAATAGAGTTGATAGTAAATACAAAAATTACCAAGTTTCTGGACAATTTAATGTATTAAAACCAATTACAGTTTTTCTGTCGCGAAGCTTTAATTAAATTAAAAAGAAAACGCAGTCAGCAAGGGGGTTAAAGAAATTAAATAAATTCAGGTAATCCACGCCGCAGCGCTGCCAGGAACAGAAAACTCGTCCCGGCACTCAGCCACGAACAGCATCCGCTGTAATTACCTACTCTTAACTAGTATGCAAATAAGGTAAGCTCCAAACTCTTTAATTACTTTCTTTCAGTTATTATCACATTACTTTGTGGATCCATCTCAGTGCCGGGCTTTTTAGAATAAAAAAAGTATAACCTTCCTTTTTACGCTGAAAATAAATTACATGGTTGTAATTTTAATATCACATTTAATCAAATACTTATTTTTTGTATCTCAATCATTTTCAGACGCTCTACGCAGCTTTCCAGCACATTTTACTAACCTGTTACTAAAGTTGTTGCTTAATTTCTTGCTGTTTCTGCAAACACATGGATACACTTCACCAATCGTATCCACGTGTTTTCAGAAACAGCAAGAAATAAAGCAACAACTCCACAGTCAGTAAAATACAATAAAGGGGAGCCGAACATTGTTTACGAGGACTCGGCTATACGAGGATATCGGTTTAAATGTTCCGTTCCGGCAATTTAGTACTCGTACGGGAACAGCAAAATAGATTCGTCGCTCACTAGAGATCGCTTGACGTATCAACGCTGTCTACAGCTCTTTTATACATAGCCACCCACAGTTTAATTAAAGAATAGACATAGCTTAGTAAGATATAAAAAACTAATTTAATTACTGTTTGTAAAAAAAAAAGCTTTTATGAGGGTCAGTTAGCAGGGCCACCACGATGGCAGACGCGGTCCTTGATGTTTGTTAGTATTATCGCTATTGATAGCGTCTGCCAAGCGTGCTTATTATTTAGAAAATTTGCTCACGACACGATATTGCTATCCATATCTTCTGTATCTTCCCAGCTCCCGGTATACTATTCCTGAAGATTAACGACAAATAAATATTTACAGATTATCAAAAAGATGCGCTCCATTCGTCTCCGCAGTCGGGGATATAGTGCAGTAGTGCAGTGTGCGACGGAAATACCTAGTAAAGAAACTATATAAATTATTCATATGAAGAGGTTATAGAGATAGAAATACTGTTTTTTTTAAAATATGCATTACAGGTATCGATAACTTAAGTAGATTTAAATTATTTACACTTTTAATTTATACATAATGTACTTACATTAACATGTGTTTTATTTAGGCTACAGCTACGCCGGCCGTAGCATGGGTCCGGTTATATTGCTGGCCACTTTATATGTTGATTGGGTTCTTAAGCTTAGGCCGGTGATCAAGCTGGCATTCGGCCGCTTTTTGATTGGGGGTCATTACGTTTTATATCTTTGCGGTGATTTCTTAGGAGTCTCTAGAGAATTTAGCTAGTAATGATGTGACCAAAAGATTATCGTTGTAATAAAACATTATCTGTATGCTTTAGTTATGAATCAATCTGCGTAACTATATAAAATAACATTTTCGTTTAAAATATATTGCCTTTTAAAATGTTCAATGGAAATGACAGACCGACTATCGTCATTAAAACTTTAAGACTTGTTAAACCTTTAACTGATTACTTTCAATGCTTACACAGAAGAGAATTCTTACAATTAGTATTGGGTATTTAAAAAAAATATTGTTTTATGATGCAGATACATTTAAAAAAAAAAACATAAAATCCCTACTAGATAAAGTATTTTATAATTCCTTTGAGCATACCTACCTAAAATTACTAGGAACTTATTTTATTTATTTTTGCAGTGTACCGATTTAAAAAAACGGTATTAACCTGCGCTGTATGCTTATGAATGACAATCACACAGAGGTATTGGAAAGGTTTTTATTTATTCTTGATAAACCCTGCAATTAAACTGTAAAAAAAACAATTTATTGACAGCAAAGTTTTTCCATTAATATAAATGCTGGTATTTCGTTAAATGCCTCGCCACCATCGGAGCCACTGAATAAAGCAGGGGATAAAAAAACTCCGTTCGCGGTTATTATCGAGCACTTAGCAGACCGACCGATCAAAAATAAAATAGCTACTTAATAAAAAATTGCTTCTGCAACATTGTTTATTGGATAATTCTCAAGACTATTTACAGATTCTTGCTACACAAAGTGCCTGAAAATTAACAGTATTCAATTGCTTTAATAATACCTATAAATTGGTAAAGAATTTGTGTAAACACCACAATACTACTACTACGCAATACAAAATTATATCGCAGTACTGCGTTATTGCTTCTCGGTGCTGGCGCTTAACAAGATTAAAATTTACTAATGAAACAAAAAAAACTTTAGAAAGAAAGAGAGTATTTCATTAAAAATTACTTTTTCCCATTTGTCTTCGTTATGAACGTTCGCTTTTTGTACTAGTACCCAAAATGTTAAAATAATATTTAATTAACGAAGGTAAATAATACCGACGGTAGAAGAACCAAAGAATATACCTAGAACCAGCTATTTAATGAAATCAAAGAGGTCAAAATGGTTCAAATGCCTATTACAAAACGTTAAAAAACACTTTTTTGAAACTTAATCAAATATGTTATCTAGCCAACATTTTGTACTTTGCAACTAAACATCTATTTAATGTCATATAATTAGCGTGTTTCCTCATGCAGCGATTCGATACAGAATTGCGTCGATAGGCGATATCGGTGCGATATCGAAAACGTCGCTAGTCCTTACAAATAATATGGAGAATCGCGTGTGTGTCCTCATGAGCGAACGATATCGATCACACGACCGCTCGATATCGAATCGCACGTACGTACATTCACATGACGCGCGATACAGATTGAATAGTATGAAGGCAGGTCGAGCGCTCGACATCGATTCGACCTGCAAGCGACGTCAAATACGCAAAAATCGATAAGCAATTCAGTTGCCTGCTCCTGCTCGAACTTTGTGGTACTTACCGGGTAAACAAATATGTTTATTTTGGATGTAGTTTTGGATTGACGGAGGAGCAGATTACAATTTTAAAATTTGTTCAAGATGTTTAAAACATCTGCGCCTTTATAATCATAACCTACCTTATTATACCATATCCTATCTTACATTATCTTATATTATTTTACATATTCTTACATATCGTATAAGTACATTCGATAACTAAGATCAATACTTTTCGCAGCGCACGCGATGTGAAAAATACGTAAGAATATTTTTTTACACCTAGGGTTAATTTTTTTTAGTTTAAGGGCTTACACGGTGCAAAACTAGCGCCACTTCCGAAAAAAATGTATATTTTCTAAACCATGGCAAAAGTCAAAATATGGGTCTTTGACTCCCTACATAATCTTGCTAAGAGGTTTTTAAGGCCCCGTTGTGTAGCTTTCAGGTTCATAATCTAAGGAATAAACCGTTTATTGCCTAAAGTGGCTACTTTAGTTTCATAAAATAATATTTCTAAAATCATTACCAAGATTATCTAGGGAGTCAAAGACGCATATTTTTTATTTCGGCCATGGTTTATAAGATATTAATTATTTATCAAAATGGCGCTATTATCGCACATTTAAAAAAAAAGTAATATGTAGCTTCCCAACAGTCAAATAATTTTTCAAATCGGTTCAGTAGTTTTGGAGCCGATTCGATGCAAAGGTAAAAATATTTTTATTTCTATTTATATGTTGTGTCTAGGTTTTTTTTTTCTATGTATGGATGTAGGTACCCAAAAGTGTTTTTGTTGACGTCTCGTCTCAAACAGCGCGCTCGATACAGCCCCGGATCTCCGATTTTTTTAGGCGGGGCAAAACTGAAAAATGGCGCCCCCCCTGCCCAGTTATATTAATAATATATAGTATAATTTCACCTATCAGCGGCCGTAGCATGACCGACCACTTGTCGATTTTTTCTGTCACTTTTGACCTCTTGTGACATCATCTCAATACATTTTTCAGCATTTATATGTCAAAACAGTCATGTCAGACCATCCATTAATACCAAGAAACGGGCCAGGATAATATATTCTTTGACTCGATGGATTTCGCTGAGAATTCACTCAAATGTTTGTCACCCAGGATTGTCAAAAAGACGGCGCTATAGCGTCGCGCTGGAGCGCTAACCTTACGCTGCGCTAGAGCGCTCGTTGATTTTACACATCAAACACATGATTTGATTCGTCCTTAGTGTGAATTTGGCGCCCCCCTGATCTTGGCGCCCGGGGCACGGGCCCGCCCAGCCCCCCTAGATACGGGACTGGGCTCGATATCGCGACGATACAGAATTGCATCATTCGGATGTACGAGCGATTCATATTGGCTATCGAACTTTTATCGAGCGAGCGATATCGCTTCCTGAAGAAACACCCTTAAGCGCAAGCTTCCCCGCAAAATAATCTATGTGTTTGGGTTTTTTTTTATTTAACTTTGTTAAAAGATATTTGAAATAATATTAAAAAAAATTCTAATAAATCCTAAATTCATTCGAACTCCGTAATAGTAAGTGATAAAAAAACTAAAACTTTTTCACATGGTACTGTTTGTAGTAGCAGTAGCTTGTAAAACGGCAACTACTCAAAACTTAAAACATATTTTTCGGTTGTTTTGTAGGGATGTAATACTAAGGCAGGAATTAAAAAAAAATACAATTAGCGAGATACCTATAAAATAAAGTTTGAAAATGAAAAGTGCAGCTCCGAAGCTGGGCCATCTGGTATGCAATATCAAAGCTCACGATACTGTTACTATATTTGAACGCTAAGAATGAAAATATAATTTACTTATAACCTTAAATTAACTAAACTTAACAAAGTAATGTCAAATAAAAATGGCATTTCAACTAGTAGGCTAGCTTCGTTACCTCTCTGAATGCTAGACTTATTCTCTGGCCAAGGTATGAGCCATCAGCCAGCCCGCCGATCACTGGAATGGTCGATCAGGCGCGACGATAATTAATTAAATAATCGACTCGCCTCTAGCCCCCAAGGCCTTAAAATTTTGACCGCAACGACCCCCATTATAGTATTAAAAAATTAAAAGAAAATAAATCAAATCGATTACAAGCACAAGACAAAATGTAAAAAAAGTGAAAAGAGGGCAACAGCAAAGTAAAACAGGCAGCCCATCGCCGCCGCCGCGCCGCCACCGCCGCTGAGAGAAAGCCATTCATTTTAACAGTTTTCGGGTTTCTTCTTCGCAACAATGTTTTTTTCGTTTTTTTATTTTTCAAATTAGGTAATATGAAAAATAAATGTAGGTGTAGGTAGGGTTGTGTAGGTACACATTGTATTTTTGATATCCATGACAAATAACGATAAGTAATAGTGGTAATGGAATGGAACAGGCGTGGCATAAATTCCTACAACAACAATATAGGCAGAATTCAAAAAAAAATCCTGAGGAAACTTTGGAACAAATTTATTTTCACATAAAAATTCAGTTGAGAGCTTTATTAAGATCTCGTTAATTTTCTTAAAAACATTAATTGGACTTCCACTGGGTGTTTTGCACAAATGTCCCTTACAATTTATTTTTCTATTTTTAGGTACTTGTTTTCACGAAATCTTTTTTTTCTATTACGCTGAAAAAAAAAGAAATAAGTAGGTAGGTACAGTGGCGGACTAGGAGGCCGTAACAGATTTGTCTATGGTTTCGTCAGCCCTAGATTGTATTACTAAAGAACAAGAGCTATTTTGCAATACAGAAAAACTGGAAGTGTTACGCCGACCGTGTCCGCCACTGTACCAATGTTTGATGCTTCCAACAGCAAAATATTTCACTTACTAAAGTTTAATTCAATAAAAAAACAGAAATATACATTCTTACCTAATTTAGTTTTAATTTATTCGTCAACAGAATAACAGGTTTTAGGAGATTTATAATAACCTAAGTTTTTTTCTAGAATATTTTAGTATTTAGTTGTTAGCAAATGTTTACAAAATATTTCTGCAGTGAATATACTCGAAACGTCTTATTTCTTCACATTATAAATTGATTTAAGAGCCATCACAGTAGGAGGTCGGTCGTGCGCATGCCATATAATCGTTCGTGGCACGACAAACGTGACGTTAGTGAGACACGGGTCCATCCGCCCATCCGCCCTGACCTCGTCCTAAACGCTGAGAGATCTATCTATGAACCCCTTATTGAAATTACTTTAAAATAACATATACAAAATAACATATGCATGTGTAAGATGTCAATGAGTATCTGGCCATTAACTTGGCGCAATAATACCACTAAATTCTATGGTCACCAGGGTTAAAAAAACATCTTTCTGTAAGAAGCTACGATTTAAGTTACTATAAAAAATTAACTTTGTTGTTCGCTGAATTAAATCTGGCTTTAGAACAAATTAATACTAACAGTTTTGTCAGTTACATAATTATTAAGAACCAGTATGCTAATTAAAAATAAATCTAAATTAAAAAGTCGTCGCAAAAACAATCCCTCGACACCGACAGGCACGAGCACGCGCCGCAGAGACGCTGAGCTCAAATTAAATATCCTTTTCATAACTTGACAGAATGAGCCCAAACGTGATGGTTACGCCATTATTTTCTTTGTTTGTATCTGATTTATTTCTCTCGTGTTTTTATACCTTACCAACACAGAAAATTTAATTCTTCTTCGTTATCTCGCTCTTATAATATTTAATGATATCAATCTATATGTTATGAAGTCTAAATATTGTTAAACATAATCTGCAGGCAAAGGCTATATTTTATTTTTATTTAGCCAAGTTGATGTCCCACTGCTGGGCAAAGGCCTCCCCCCATTTCGCCAAGCCTTCCGATCTTGTGCCACCTCCAGCCAGTTCCCGAGGTGAGAGTCGAGATCGTCCCGCCATCTCCTCCTTGGTCTTCCACGTTTGCGTCTGCTACTAGGAACCCACTCGGTTGCGATTCTCGCCCACCGGTCCGGGTCCAAGTGGCAGACGTGACCAGCCCAGTTCCACTTGAGTCACCGCACCAACGTCAGCGAAAGGCTATAAATAACCTCACAAAATTTTTGGATATCAAATAAAAATTGGCTAAAGGCAAACAAAATTTGAGAAACTGATTAATTACAAAAAGTTGTGATTTTTCAGTTTTTTACTACTAAAATAATTGATCTCTGTCGTCTGCTAGAGTTAGAAAGCTGTTGATGTAAAAGTTTTTCATCATCGTACTAACAAATATTGTAAAGGTTTATTGGGGTTATAAAAAACGAATCGTAAAAAAGAGAAATATTCAAAAAATTAATTCTCTCAAACAAAGCCAAGTTTTATGTTTAAAAAATAACTCTTTCATTTGTTTTTTTTTTATATTTAGATCGGTAACCCTGAGAGCGGGTGGGCGGCCATTAGAATAATCCGCTGCGGGCCTCCGCCGTCCGAGACTGCCCGGGAGCCGGGAGCCGCTCACGACGACAAATCGAGAATCGTCTCTATGAAGCAGACTTAAAGGACGACTTGTGGTTAGTAAATGCAAACGTGGAAAAGTGACGTAATTCATATTGTGATTCAGTTTGTGTATCAAAACGCGCCAACAGATTTATTAAATAGTGCGGATTTCTGAACAATTCAAACGTGCATGACGATGCTGTATAACTTTTTCATAATAATTATGTTTATATCTGTAATATTAATTGAACTCTTGATATATCAACAGATTTTAATACATTTTAAACCTTTTTATGAAATCCCAGTAAGTCAAAACAGCACAAAATCACCTCATCTCAGAAAAAAATGTTACAAAATTTACTGAGTACGAGGCTGAGATTTGCTCGCGATTAAGCAAAAAATAATGATGATATCAAAATAAAAAATAGTTAAATTATAATGTTCTTCTTATTATTTGTGTCTAAATAGCCAACGATTCAAATGGTTTATATCTTTCTAGAATTTTATATAAAAAAAATAGTACCTATCTTATAACTTTTGGCATGACCCTCGTACTTCTACACCGTGCTTATTGTATTTGCTACGCCATACCACGTAACTACGGATTGCTAGCTACGCGCTTACTACGCGGAACTAGGCGGTACTACGCGGTACTACGCGGTGCTACGCTGTCTATTATCATCTTCTCTTTCAGATCCGAGTCGAAAGCCCGCGCGTTCCTATTACCTCTTTACAAACGTATAGTCCCGTGTGCTCATTGTTGATCATTCTTTGATTGACAATCAATTATTAAAATGTACCTTCCGTCGTAAGTCTAATACTACGTTCCCACTTGTCGTCTGTCGGGACAGACTTTAAATAGGTTGTTCCTGAGGCAGAACATTTTATATGAAGCTATTTACACTTTTCGGACAATAATTTCAATGTAAATTATACGAGCCAATTATAAAGAACGGTGGTAACAAGACTTTTACCAATTTATATTTTAAGTTTAACTATGGATATTGTAGAGCAGTATTGTGTTTCGTTTTTTATAGTTATACTTTATGTTTCATAAATAAATAGTTATAAATCATAACCCTCACATGATATACGACTTTATCTCAGCAAAAGACTCGAATCTATGATGTATTGATATTGTATGCGAGAGCTTTGATATACTTTCTTAAACACACTTTCCTTAACAATTCAAGTAAAAAAAAACAAATAGGTACTGGAAACCAAAATTTCGAATCTATTCAAACTACATTTTAATAGTTTTAAAGATTTGTTTTTAATTACGTAATTAAATCCGTTTACCTATATATTTAATAAGATGTTTAATTATTCAACATAAATAAGAAGGTAAATGAATGCTAGTTTTAGGAATTCATGTGTAAAATTGTTTATGTTTTAATTCAAAAGCAAAAAGTAAACAAAATGAAGTTCAGAGTTTTTAATTACTTTCTAAATTTTAATTATTTTAAATAAAACACAACTTTGAAACACATCTCGGAAGAGGAATGATCTAATGCATGCTGCTCATGCAATGAAATTATCTTTACGGCGGTGGCGTCGTAAACTAGCACTGCCCTCGGTGGCACAGCAGCGACCACGCGCGAATAATAAAACTGCGCGCTAATAACGCAACTGCCAACGGAGTTGTTTGACGTAGGTCCTGGAGCTCTGAGAAAGACACATTTGTTAGAATACTTTTCGTTCATCTAGTGCAACTTTCAATGCAAAAACGTGCTTGTTAAAAGAAAGGAATTCCTCTTTATGTGCCATTATTACAAGGACTGTGCGCTTTTACCTTTTGTTCAGATAACTCGGATGAGTTGAAAAAAATTATATGTTCGTGACTTCGACGCGTGAAATAGTGATTTTTACATATTTTCTCTCCGTTTAAACCTTCCCTGAAAAAACAAAGTGGTGTTATAAGTTTTAACGTGTGCAATTGTGTATCTGTCTGTCTGTGTATCAGGTTATGGCATCGTAGAGCCAAATCGGATGAACCAATTTTCATTCAGTTTATTGTTGTCATAGATAATTTTAGCTCGAGTGTTCTTAGCGATGTTTCATAGAAATCTGTTCAGCCATTTGAAGGTCATTAGATCTTTTCTATCATAACTAGAAAAGATCTGATGATCTTCGAACGGCTCGAGATCAAGCTTCCTTATGTCCTATCGATTTGAAATTTCGCACCGTGTTACCTCAATAATATTGACAGTATATATGGTAAGTAACCATGACCTTTTGAAAATGATCAGGTCTAGTTCTAGTTTAGTTGATGAGGGTATCTGACTCAGTCGGGGAGTTTTTTATTAAATTTTAAATTTTGGTTATTTAATTACTAGTTGATTCTCGTGATTTACTAATCAATACCGGTTAGAGCTGTTGACTTTATTTAATTATTTAAAAAAAAATGTAAGTCTAAAGGGTGGAATGAATTAACTTATTTCTTATTTCAGGGTTTAGACCTAAAGTTTATTTGATCATTTGGTTCAGAATATGGAATGGAATAGACCACTGTGACCACAGACCATTTGGAGAATCGTTCGTTTATTTACGCTTCAGAGCAAACGTGTTTTAATGCGGACACTACGCTTTTAATTATTTAAATTACTTGGGATGTGCGAGTTATACTTGCACCAGGGTTGCATATTGCATACTTCATGAATCAAAATCATGTTCATTTTATTTTATTTACATACGTTCGCTGTTTTAAACAATTTACTTACCAAACTAAACACTGCTGCAAACAGTTTTCAAATTCGAGAGTAGATTTACTTTTGATGTAGACTGCAGATGCTGCAGCGCATCACTCGCACGGTGAGCGGTCAACGTTCCCTCAACTTTGTTCAAATATAATTTAGCATCAAATAAGGATCATAGCACATTGCGCTGTAATAGAAAACTTATCTACAATGCTAATAGTGATATTAACTTTGCTTGTACTTACAACATTTGTGTTTAATTCAAATCTGTCACATTGATGATAAGGCCTTCTTTTTCAACTTACTTTTTACTAAGTAATGACATTACTAAGTGAATATGTATTTGATATTTGCGATTAAAACGTTATTTCTTCTTTCATTATTCAATATAAGGTTTTTATCTCTGTGCGAAACAGTCAGGTAATAATAAGATGTTGGTAGACTGCGGCAATGAAACTTCTCTAATGGAGCGTCGACCGCTGTCCCGCCTCTCATAACTTGCATTATGCCGGCCGCTGGCCTCCCCGTCCCCACTCCCCGCTCCTGTAGATATTATTCCATACACTCATCCCGAATAAATTTAACCGCTATAGAAGGATACTCCACGATTTACAGAGTAGTTTCATGTTTTATTCATGCATCAAATGAAATTGTAGACACACGCTTTTCATTAGCAAGTAGTCTTCCTGTACTACATACCAGAAAAAAAAAGCATTATAGCAGTTTCAGCACAGATATTTGATATATAAAAACCATAAAAAAAATCAACTTCATTGTTTTATCATCTTAATTTATCTAGCCACTTGTAGAAGGTGTGGTATAAAGTTGATAGTTGGGCGGGCGCGAGGCGGCGGCGGCGGCGGCGGCGGCGGCGGCGGCGGCGGCGGCGGCGCAGCGTGTCGGTTGCCGCCGGCATCAGGGATAACCGTGTTGACAGAGGATGCTCCTTACAATTCAGATAAACCGTCGAATTTAAATAAGTTAATTAAATAAATCAATATTCCGAATTATCTAAGATTAGTATGCATTCAAAAAAACAACCGTCGAGTTTCAACAATCTGAATAGGGCATTGAATAAAAAATCAATATTAACTTTTACGATGAAACTTCCAATTGTATACAATAGGAATTTGTGTGTTGCCGTTCCAGCTTATTCTTTTTTTTTCAATCCAAGCTCCGGTGGTTGCGCCGAGATAATCCAGACGAGATGGCTTGGTCAGGGGCGCGGGACCTCGCTTGCCCACAAATGAAACAATGGCCAGACTTCTTTGTGCCACCCCGCTCACTGTCACCGCTTTAACCAATCGGGCCCTACTCGAATAATACCGCTCCGTGATTCTATTTTTATCTAATTAATTTCAATATCAGACAGGTGTTACGTAGGTACGAGTTAGAAGCACATGTTGTTTTTTTATATAAATTCGTTTTTTTTTAGAAACGAACTTAGCAAAATAAAAAAATCTGCAAAAATATGTGAAAAGATTCAGGCATTTCTCCTCGGGATTGCCTTCTAGTGTACTGTACTGTATCATACGCCAGTGCGGTCAGCCGCTGCAAGAAACTTTTGGACGAGCTTAAGCCAAACGAAATGCAGTCCCTCCGCTCTTGGGAACCAGCATTTATCATACTCGTAAGCGTCGACACTTCATTTACTTTACGACAGAAAAGAAAGTGTGAAATCTAATTTATTGTGGATTATTATTCATTCTAGTAAGATTTTTGGGATAAAATGTCCTTTCTCAAACTTTAGATATCTGTACCAAATTTCATTTAAATCGGTCCCGTGTTTTGGCGTGATAGACATACTTTCGCATTTATAATATATACTAGTCGACCCGGTGAACTTCGTTTCACCTAACGTATTACTGTATTGTGCATGTATTATACTTGTAAACCTTCCTCTTGAATCACTTTATCTATTTAAAAAAAACTCATCAATATCCGTTCAGTAGTTTTAAAGATTTACACATACATAGGGACAGACGCGGGAAGTGACATTATTTTATACTATGTATTTTTATTGAAGTATAGATAAAATTACGCATTATATATTTATAAACTATCTAAAATTATAAAATATACTTTGACACTTTTTTCATGTATTTATCGTATCATCTCAGAGATCATCTGTGAACTTTTAACGAAAAGCCCCTGATTCCCGCTGCCACCACCGGCTGCCATCAATAAAATGGTCTGCTCGCTAAGGATTTCTTTGAGCTGTCTCACAGTTTAAGCAACTGGCCATCCCTCGGGACATTCTCAGTTCGTATTGATCTCCGCTAAACTGCAATCAGCTTGTCTAGATAGTCGTGTTCTCTCCGTAAACGTGACTATACTACTGAGTTGTAGTATTTAACTAGATATTCTCTGTGACTAGCGTATTCGTTTGCCTAAGCAAAAATCTTTTGTAACGAAAGAAAATAAAATAAGTACTAGCAAGAGATCTGTCGACCGAGATTAAAAACAAAATTGTAATGAGTACCGCATAAACAGCGTTTTCGCCGCAGAACGGTCATTGAAAGGAACGGTTATTTCACTGTGAAATTGACAGCGTGCGCAGACAACGATGACCAAGTACCCATAAAGGAACCATTACGCATGTTATGTTTATACGCCGCACACGGCACACGCGGCGTGATCAGTGTCATAAGGGGGCGAGTGGATAAATGATAGGTATTATTTCGTTATCATGTGGTAATTGACACGGCAGAAAGGTTAATGTAATGTTTCATATAAATTGAATGCAATAATTAACTGTCTGTATTTAAATATTGTTTAACCTTGTAAATTCAAATAAAGTAACTTAATTAATAACAGAAAAAAATCCTTAAGGGGCGAAACGGTGCGACACTAGCGTCCATGGTTTAGAAGATAATAAATATTTATCGGAAGTGGCGTTAGTTTCGCACCGTGTAAGCGCTTAAATAGTTCCAACGTAGGTGTGTACCTCTACTTCCTTCTTCTTTTGAAATTATGTAATTGCGAAGTAACATCAAGTATTAATTAGTATTGCTAAATTAATTACTATTGAAATCATTGACCGCAATAATTTTAAATTTCATTTCTTAAAAAAAATTATGATGCCTCTCTGAGGAAGACAACCCATCTTGGTTATTTCTTGATGATGTTTGCTGCCTTGTCACCGTTTAGCCCTCGGGCGGTACACCGGCGGCAGTGGGTCGCAACGTCCACCAAAGATTTGTGCTTTTTGGACTTACTGAAAAGCAATACACTGGCATTCATAAGTATGTAAGATAATAATCCATATATTTAATATTATAAATACGAAAGTGATTATATCTGTCTTTCTGTCTGTCTGTCTCGCTTTCCTGATAAAACTACTCAACCGATTTGAATGAAATTTGGTATTTGGATAGTCTTAAGCCTGAGAAAGGACATAGGCTACTTTTAACCCCGAAATTCCTAGAAACTTGGGAATTTAATGTCACAAGGGAAAATGCGCTGGCAAAGCCGCGGGGCGCCCACTAGTTCATAATAAAAAATACAAATACTTTCTCGTGGTTCTAATGGCTCTGCAGTAGTCACTGTGTGTGAGGTTGAAAATTGAGAGGAGGTCTCGTGCTCACCTGTGCGGGCGGTGCCGGCGCGGCGTCGACAATTTGTCTCCGATCGGACAAGCCTGTCACGCGCCGCCGACTATCGCCGCCCACACCCACATCCGTCAACACTCCATATAGGAAACCGGAATTTTCGTCCGTTGTTCCACTAAAACAAAGGCTTCCAAGTGTAGGCACGGGCGAGCAAACGATGACTACGCTTTTTACTCAATGTTAAAGAATTGCTCGAATTTTTTATATTTTGTTTATTAGATACTAATACATACTGGCCTGAGTTTCTACTTTTATGAAACCTCACTAAGTAAAATTTTATATGAAAACAAGAAAACAACAATTAAAACTGATAAGCACACAAAACTTTAACATAGCTATTTTATTTGTTTTTTATTTTTTTATAAGTAATATGTTTTTATAACCTACACTTACTTTAAATTTGTTGCTTATAGAAAAAAGGGTTACTATGTACACATTTAATACATATACATATAATAATATGAAAATAAATCATGAAAATATTAAAATGTATTTTATTTAATCATGTTTTGAATCCGTTATTTCAGCTTATAAGTAAGAGTACCAATCATAAAGTAATTACTACTCCCAACTTTCAAGGCAAGGTTATTCAAGATTTATCCCTCCCTTTGCCAATTCACTCTTTAACACCTTCTTACGAGCGCTTCGCGTACTGAATAATAGAAACAGAGCGTCCTCTCGGGGTACGGAACTTATTTAGGTTAGAGCCACATTAGTTCATACTAGAATTGCATTTGATAACCTTATTAAATATAATAGGTACCCACCGCGCATATTTCATTCAGTTGCTGATAAAGTTAGTTTAAAAACAAAAAAAACAGAAGAGTTGACATCAAGAATATAAATAAACCATGGAAATAAGAAGGTCCATAGAAGAAATATTGGAATATACCTGATCGCGGGTCGATATTTTTTTTTGCATATTTGACCATTTTCATAGATATCTGGCCTTATATAAATAAAGCAATAGTAGTAGATCGGCAATCACTATAACAATAATGTTGGATAATATATTGTGTGTCTTTCTTTCAAAAAGTACTTTGTTAGCATACAATATTTTATGAGGTAAAACGTAACTTCATATTAATGACGTTATATTTTAAGATTACTATTTAAATTTAAAAATAACCCTTCTCGCCTGTAAAAAGTGGGGCCCTATGTAACTGGTCAGTCAAGGACGTTGAGCGATATTTAAAATAATACGCAGCGGCCACACGATCGTGCTTGGAATCGTAATCAGGCGCCGTCATCTAGGGAAGGATTTCTAAAGGCATAAAACAAGCCCGTTATTTTCACGCGAAATTGAACTTCTTTCGGGCACGATTTATTCCCTGGACATGGTCGAGGCGAATATAACGTTCGTAAGTCTAAAATGTAGAAGTGGATCAAACTAAATAATAGCAAGTTAAATAATTTTACTTAATTATCAATTAAAAATTTCAATAATTTTAATTACTCCCATTAAAACAAAGTACTATTGATTTTTTTTTAACTAAGAAAGAAATAAAGAAATACCCATGCCAAATAATTGTCACCTAGTAAAACTAGCACTAATCCACTAAAATAAAATTTAATATCTTCTAACTAAATGAAATGATACAATCCATAATTTTTTGGAAGATCCTTTAAGTTATTACTACGCATACTAAAAAGTTGTGCCAGTATTATCTATCATCCTTATAATTTTTTTACCGGATATAAACCTAGCGATTTATAACTCATTAATATTATTTGAGCTACTCTCAAAAATTATTTAATTATTATTTAGTAATTTTAAGAGACCTGGGTTTGTGGTTTCTTTTTGTTAAGGGGCCACACGGTGCGAAACTAGCGCCTTTACCAATAAATAATTATATCTTCTAAAATACGGCCGAAATTTAAAATATGTCTTAATCACGCCCTAAATAATATTGCTTAGAATTTTTAAGCCTCTGTTGAAGATATTCATTATTTATCGCAGTGGCGCTAGTATCGCACCCGTTCGCCTTTTAAAGGGATGCCTCCAATTATATGTCAGCAATATATTAGAATAAAAAAAATATTCAATATTATTGAGTGTCTTCTACCTATTTCCATATTTATTGCTATTGAGATGATAGAATATTATGAAACTAAAAGTGTCCGTCTTCCAAGCTGTAACGTCCCCGGCCGCCACGCGGCGCCTGCATCGCACGCCGCAATTCTAAGTACATATTTCACAAGCACGAAGACGCACGCGACTCGCACATAAATTTTTACGCAACTGAGTCCCCCAAGCTTTTGGAATACCCAACAGAATACAAGTGTAAGTATTTATAAACCTTTCTTATTAATCAGCCATTTGCAGGGTAAGTTGCTGATAGGAAGCTACACTATCTCCGAGTGACATAGGCTATATTAGATTTTCATAAAAATTAGGGATCCTTACCTAAACTCGAACAATGAAACCCAAGATGCAATATTTGTTCCGTTGTTTACATTTTTAAGTTTCATTTTGACAGGTGGTTTGTTGTTGTTGTTAGTTTTTTTATTCGCCTATTCTGGGCAGTCAAAAGTACATAGTCTATAGAGCCAAGTATTTAGTAGTGTCTTATATTCTACTATTGGCGTAACGAAGTAAGCCGGGAAAGCTCGTTGTAAATAATAAACATATTATTCCGCTTGGCTAGCGCTAGAAGCGACAAGGGGTGAAGGACAAAGAAAGGGGGAGGGAGCAAGGGGTATATCGGTTTTAAATGCGTTTGTAAAAAAATAAAAATAATTATAATCGGTACACCTACTTAATTTATTCGAGAACCATGCAGACTTGTCAGGCAGTCGCAAAAAAATCAGCGGTGATAAAAAATAACGGTAAGTATAATACAATTAATTAACCACGTAACATCACAGCGTTTAGAAATTTTTACCTAAATCAAAGCATTTTTGGTAAGTAAACATTGTGTAACATTCCTTTTTTTCTCAATTAAGTCCAACAAATTGTCATCCATAATAAATCCTGACCGAGCACTTTGATTCACCTTTGATTCTGAAAGCAAACGCAACGTCATCTGCAGCCTGGGAACTCCGGAGAAACCTCGTGCCGGGACTTAGCTACACGCATTTCTACTTCCTATCTACAACAAAAGAACTAAAATATAGGTATGCAGACGTCAGCTTGGTAAAAATACAAGACTATTGGTTTTATATTGTAGAAAGCAAGTATATAATGTAGATAGAATAATGAAATGATGATGACCTCCATATAAAATCCGATAACGGCGACCCCAGCTTGCATTACATTGCTTAATAACGTTGTCTTTCATAAGCCTCAAAAATTGCCTTTAAGCGTTGATGCATTGTGTTCGCAATGCATGCAGAGTCTGGATTTTAACCATTTTTTCCAACATCCATATCATAAATTCCCTATAATATGTTCAGATTCGATAAGTTAATGGCCTATATTTAGGATCGAAACGGTGCGAAACGGTGCGCCATTTAGATAAATAATTAATATCTTCTAAACCATGGCTGAAATAAAAAAATATGCGTCTTTGACTCCCTAGATAATCTTGCTTAGAATTTTTAAGGATCTGTTCTGTAAGGCTTTTAGGTTCCAAATCTAAGAAAAAAAACCGTTTGTTGTCTAAAGTGGCTACTTTAATTTTTACTTTACTTTATCGATAACAGAACTGTAATAACTTTCAAAATTTAGAAAAAAAAAAGAATATGTAATGTTTGATTGCGATTAACGACTTAGTCGATTTAAAATGTCATTCGATATGAAATTCTTGCTAAATACATTTTATTTGAATCTCGAATTATCAATCGATTTGAGAATCGAAATTGACTCAAGTCTAGATTGTTAATGAATAAAAAAAAACTTGAATGTCAGGCACTTGTTTCTAACGAACTTCAAAAGATCAGAATAGTTTTGGTATTTGTAGGTCTTAGTTGTAGGTTTTGTATTATGCCGTGATTTCTGAACATATTGTAGAAAACGTATGATATGCATGAAGAAAAAGTTATTGTATGCAACTGTACAGTGGCGGACTAGGAGGCCGTAACAGATTTTGTCTATGGTTTCGTCAGCCCTAGATTGTATTACCAAACAACAAGTGCTATTTTGCAATACAGAAAAACCGGAAGTGTTACGCCGACCGTGTCCACCACTGTACATAATTAAGCATTAAAACACTCTTGTGATCTTAACTTTCTACTACTTGCTCTTGCTACTCGCCTTTGGCTCATTTCATAAAACCACACTCGTGCCTTATGCCACATTATGCCTCTATTATGTACCAGTCACTTAAATACAGTGCGGCACAAAAATCTAGAAAGTAAAAAGTGGCAACATGGTATATCCATACAGTGTTGCCATTTTTTCAATTTCTACGTTTTTGTGCTAAGATATAACTAATTCATTATAGATTAGAAAAATAACGATCTATGTTCCAATCTCAGATTAACGGCGGTTTCCAACCTCTCTGGTTCCAATAACCTGGGACGGAATTCACTCATTATGACATCCACTATCGCACTAAGGCAAGACCATATTCATACAGTATCACAGCGATCCTGAATAACTTTTCTAAGTATTTTTTGTTTCGAATTGAAATTTGTCAATTGACATATTATTATCATTATAATAGGTGCGACCACGACACGATAAAGTTTCAAAATAAGAGAATTCTTCCCCTTGTTTTTGTCTATAAATAACACAAGCGTTTTTTTTTTTTTTTGATCTTGTTTGAGTCACTTTTTGTAATATTTCGTCGTCAGTGACTTATCTATCAATATATATAAAACTCTTCCGTTACTTACTGACTGACTGACTGACTGACAGACAACGCAGAACCGAAACTACTGGGCGTAGAAAGCTGAAAATTGGCACGTGGGTTCCTTGGGGGGTGTAGGTGAGCACTAAGGGATTTCCCGAAATTCCCACGGGAACGGGAAAAAACGGGATTTTTGTGTTTATGAGAAATCTGCGCGGGAAATACCGCGGGGCAGCCTCTAGTCTACTATATATATAAAATTAATCGTGGTTCGTTAGTCCCGCTAAAACGCCAGATTTAACTGTTTTCGGTTTTAAAATGTTCTTGGGAAGGTTTGAAAGGTGAGAAAATATATGAAAAATTGGACGACAAGTTAGTAAAAACAACAACTTAATTTTTTCCATATGAAATTGTAAGACGCGATACGAGATTGTCGGGACAACTAATTTTTCATAAAATAAAATCATGTCAAAGTAACAACAAATTGAATAAATATTTATAAATCTGTTTAATAAAATAAAATTATTCAATAATAATGTAAGAACATATTGAAAATAAATGGTTTCACAAAGTTAATAAAAATATAAAACAGATCAAACAGATTCTGTCCCTTAGGATAAGTAAATTGGATCGGGCGGGTGAGAAAGCGGTGGCGATTAGCACGATATGGGAGGTTTGTTTTCGACATCCCCGGTGATAAAACACCGCCAGCCTACCGCCGCCTCAGATAACGCGCCCAACCCTTATCACTGCACCTTACCGTTTGTCATAAATTTTATCACTCCGATGAGCGGACGAAAACGAAGACCTTTTTCCGCTCTTGCTCCTTTGAATCAACGACCCGTTAAAGCGCGAACAAGTAAGATTTCTGCCAGGATGGTCCGTACACAATCACTCGACAGTGTTTTTTTTGGAAGAATCACGAATTTATATCACTACACTTGAACTAAAATGTTCACTAATGTAATTCTTATAAAATTACTGAATGCACGTCATCAAGGAACTTTTACAAAAAGTCCAACTTCAAACTTTGAAATGTCAACTTTGTCTTCAAATTACGAGCACAGGTAACTTTTGTACTGAGTTTACAACTTGAGTACACTACAACAATTCCTGCGAAGAGGTGGTTTGAGGTTGTTGTCACGCGGCGTAATGAGATGTGTGTGTTGGGTCTCGGCAGGTCGGCCGCGGCGGGAGCGTGTCGGGCGCGCGGCTGGCTGCCGGCTGCGGACTGCGCGGCAGCAGAGGCTCCGGCTGCGAGTGCCGGCCAGCTAGCAACGCACGCGCCCCGCCGAGATCGATACACCCCGCCCAAACCAGCCGCCGCCGCCTCCACCGCCCACGCCGCCCAGCGAGCGCTGCGGCCCGACCGCGCGGCTGAGACTGCCTGGCCCATGCGGCCGCCTTGCTGCTGCAGCCTTTACACGCGGTTATAACCCTTGTAAATTATATTTAACTTTTCACATAATTGTTACACTTTTTTTATATATCGATAACAAAGACAACTCTGTATTGGATCCCCTTTTTTTTGTAACCGGGGCAAATGCCTATGACATTTCTTGTCGCTCGGGGGAGCGACTAGGGTATGTGCGACACCAACTAGCACCCCCCGGTGGCCATCTTGGCGTTTTTGGGAAGGACCCCGGGAACCTTAGATTATCAGCGTCCGGTGTCCTTCCCACGCTAAGCTGCTACACAGCTTCGTGCTCGGGGAGGTCTTGTTGTTCCTCCCCGGCTCACCTCTGGAGTTGCAGCGGCACAGTGCCACAGTGCCGCCGCCCACCTCATAGCCGATTGATGAATGTTTCGGGCCCCCGCCCACGACTCTAAAAACTCCTTTTATTCGCCTCGTACGACAGGCTTTCAACATGTGAGACGTAACATTTTCTTTTCTATTATTGTTTTAATTTCTTTGTAGTTACCTACTCTTGTTACAAATTTTTTTTTTTTGACGCCCAATTTTGGATTATTCTGGGCTCTGGTAGTGATGTGATAATGACGATAGGTCTTCTGTATTTTTGTACAAAATTATAAATCGGTGTCAATTATTATAGGCAGCAGCAAATGACAAGTAAATGTAGATGACGGCGACATCATGCTCAGCTCGGCCGCCACAAGCAAAATCAACACGAAAAAACTGCTTACTGCTTGATGTAAACAATATAAATTATTTAATTGACTAAGTCGTTACCATTCCGTTTTCCTACATCAGAACTCTATGCGAACAGTGAGCTATTAACAGTCAAAAAATTATTCATTTTAAAATGTGTCCTAAAAATGCATGCAAAATTACCATTTGACGCCAAAAAAAATGAAAGTAGACGCAAACATACAGTGGCTCCTATATTTAACAGTAGGACAGCTTTCGCAAAAAGGCAGTATAAGTTTATTTCAAGTCATTTATATAATAAGATAAACAAATTGTTAAATATTTACCCCATTAAAACAGTAGATGTTAAAAAACTCTTATGCAGCTGGCTTTTGAAGCAGAATTATGATGAAATTGAAAACCTAATAAATGTAACCTAATACCTTTTTATTTCCTTAGTAAATTAAAAATTAAAAAATCTAAATTCAAAATTTATTGTTAGTATTATTATATTTTCTTTTTTCTCTATTTGTGATGTATCAATCAGCTTAACTTAACATATTTAGAATATATTTTGAAAAGCATGTGACAATGTGGAAGATCGGGGTCTCCTGATACAGGTTAATACTTAAAAGGAGTCTCCTCGCTTTTATATTTTTGTAAAATTGAAAATTGAATAAACTTATTTATTATTATTATTATTATGTTTCTCAATACTCTTCGGTATCACGGGATGGAGCCCGGTCCTTTGAGAGGCGTGCGAGGGGACGAATCCAACTCGTAGAGGCCCTTTCGAGAGTTTGGCTATATTGTATATGGATCACCAACCAGGCACCGCCACTAAATGCACAAATAGATCATGCACCCAGAGGCGGCATCCAGAAGGATATAGGAACTATTGTAAAATGGATGACAAGAAATGGTTTATGGGGGTGATCTGTTGAATGGACCGGTTCACTGGTGCTATGGAGTGAAATACCGGTACGCCTGCCTTTAATGCAACATTTCACAAATTATCATGGCAGGCGGTGACTCGCTGTCCACTGGGTGGGCTTCCACTAAGTCGCCGATCTGTTGGCGACGGGTCGCAACACTGTCGTGGACAGCTAAGGTTGTCGAGAGGTGAGACTGCGGGCAGCATAAGATGAACCCGGCGTTATGACATTTTACACTTCCAACCTGGAGCATGGGCTTCGCTCTTGCTACTCCACTCTGGCCGGCTGGTGAAGGCAAGCTCAGAGGTGGGGGGGGTGTGTGTCTGTGATGACTGCATGTGAGTGTGCGTGTGATGACTGCGTGTGTCCCCCTGGAGGTATAGGGTCCGTGGTGTCGCCACTCACCATCGACTCGCCACAAGCCGTCCCTGCGGTGACTAATTGCAATGGAAGTTCCAGACCAAAAGTACTGGAATTTCTACTGGGCGATGGGGTCGTCACATCCCTACGCCATTATTATTAAGTTTGTACTTATGTCTAATTTATTTCTGTGGACTAACTCTTTTCAGTACCTATATAAAATAGTTGCAAATTATGCTCTCATTAATATATCTAGTTACAAGGAATGTTAGCATCAACCCTTTTTTATGATTCCACGGAAGTCAACCTTCGGACACAGTTTTTTTTTACAAGTAGAACATTGCAAAATTAACGTTCACGCAAGATTCACAATTTATCTACATGTACAAAATTAAATGGTATGTCAAACCTTTCAAATTAAAAGGGTAATAAACTAAAGTTGTGGACCCGTAAGTAGGCTTAAATTTTGAAGTAACTCATGCAAAAACAAATATCAGGTAGGAAGGAAAACAGAAGAATAGCAGTGATACCCGGCCGGCCGCGTCGCGCCTCGCGTGCCCGCGCCAGGCTTCTCATTTTATCAGAATGAAGTGCGAATCACTGAGCATAATCTCCGTCAAAGCATCCTAAAAATATAAAGTTGATATGAAGAGAGAGATGAATTATCATATTTTTACTCTGTTGTTTTTACGTAATTTTGTATGTGATTTTTACATATTTTACTGGAATTATATTATTTCTTTGGATATTTTTATTGGATTTAGATATTCGATGTACAAAAACAAATCATTATTTAACTGGTATGAAGTAATTGTGTCTTTTAAATGATAAATGAATTCTTTAGATGGCCTAAATACTTTAAAACAGTTATTGTTTATAAGTTAAACGCACACGTTTCATTGAACTCATCCTATAAAATTGATTCCAACGAGCCTCCTAAATAAAAGTCTATTCATAATGTGGCAGGTGTTACGGCTGCGGGCAATAAAACAACTTTTATTGGTTTTCCCTTTTATCGAGTTCCTACGTCTTTCGCAAACGATATAAATTGTATCGTAGTTTTATTTTAGTTCATAAAACAATAACGTATACTAAATAACGATTCTACTTTTAATTTTCATCAAATTTCTTAACTTAGGGAGCATTCACGTACAACGCTGGTAGCAAGCGCTTGTTGGCGCTGGTTCGAAAAATGTATAGAAAATACCTGCGCGGACATAGACGCTTGTTCCAGCGTAAATGTCAGCGCAGGTATTTTCTAATTTTATTTTAAAATTACTTTTATTTTAAACTAACTTATTTGAAACGAATTCATTAAATTTAACGAACTAGCTTTTATTTAAAAGTATATTGTATTACAATACAAGCAAAGTAATATTTTTACGGCGGGGCCCCTTAAATGAATCCAGAAAGAGATAGATAGAATGGTCGCGAACATTTCGGTAAAGTACTTGCACGGAATCCACATTGCGGTGGGTTGCAGTTTAGGTCAGTACGAATTGATTTGGTCCAGTAAAATTTTGTCCTTGTCGCTGCGTTTTCGCGTTACAGCGGATGAACTTGTCAAATAAAAAACTATGCTAAATCATTTGCACGTGTCTGCCTTGGGGGCTCATGGTTACGCAGGGCCACCATGGTGGCAGACGCGGTCCTTGATGTTTGTTAGGGTATTATTATAGCGTGCGTATTATTTAGAAAATTTTCTAGCCACCTCCTTATTCATTCATTACTATAAAAAGGATTCTATAGATACGTCGTCCGAGCTAAAAATATATTTAGCGTCCGAGTGTTACACTCTGCTATTCATCATCCACTTAAAGAAAATAAAAGCCGCAATATTGTATTGTAGTACCTGACGTGACGAACCTCGCTGCCTCGCAATATACACAATATTATTAATTATAGCATATGTGCTATGATGAATTTTTAAGAATATCGTATATCCTTTGTCAACAATTAAATAATTTTTCAAATCGGTTTAGTACTTTCGGAGCCTATTCAATGCAAACAAAAAACAAAGAAACACACAATCAAATCTTTCCTCTTTATAATTTTGTAATAGATAATAATTTAATAAAAATAATAAATAAATTACTATATAAATATAAAATAACTAAAACATTTAAAGTTCCTTAGTGACGTAGAGGTGCAGAAATGTACGATAAAACTCTGAAAACGCGAGTACCGACTTGCACTTGGCCGCTTATTATCAATGAGTAGGTGGACAGTAAAATAATCAACTTTGCTACATTTTATGTTGTGTTTTTTTTTAATCATTTTATTTTCCCCAAACACACTGTAGGTTTTATTTGAATAGAAAGACGTCAACGCAAGAGTGGGTTTCTATAATGCTTACCCTTAAATGAATCCAGAAAGAGATAGATAGAATGGTCGCGAACATTTCGGTAAAGTACTTGCACGGAATCCACATTGCGGTGGGTTGCAGTTTAGGTCAGTACGAATTGATTTGGTCCAGTAAAATTTTGTCCTTGTCGCTGCGTTTTCGCGTTACAGCGGATGAACTTGTCAAATAAAAAACTATGCTAAATCATTTGCACGTGTCTGCCTTGGGGGCTCATGGTTACGCAGGGCCACCATGGTGGCAGACGCGGTCCTTGATGTTTGTTAGGGTATTATTATAGCGTGCGTATTATTTAGAAAATTTTCTAGCCACCTCCTTATTCATTCATTACTATAAAAAGGATTCTATAGATACGTCGTCCGAGCTAAAAATATATTTAGCGTCCGAGTGTTACACTCTGCTATTCATCATCCACTTAAAGAAAATAAAAGCCGCAATATTGTATTGTAGTACCTGACGTGACGAACCTCGCTGCCTCGCAATATACACAATATTATTAATTATAGCATATGTGCTATGATGAATTTTTAAGAATATCGTATATCCTTTGTCAACAATTAAATAATTTTTCAAATCGGTTTAGTACTTTCGGAGCCTATTCAATGCAAACAAAAAACAAAGAAACACACAATCAAATCTTTCCTCTTTATAATTTTGTAATAGATAATAATTTAATAAAAATAATAAATAAATTACTATATAAATATAAAATAACTAAAACATTTAAAGTTCCTTAGTGACGTAGAGGTGCAGAAATGTACGATAAAACTCTGAAAACGCGAGTACCGACTTGCACTTGGCCGCTTATTATCAATGAGTAGGTGGACAGTAAAATAATCAACTTTGCTACATTTTATGTTGTGTTTTTTTTTAATCATTTTATTTTCCCCAAACACACTGTAGGTTTTATTTGAATAGAAAGACGTCAACGCAAGAGTGGGTTTCTATAATGCTTTTAACAATGCTTTATCTTTACAGGGAAACAAATCCCAAAAGGAGCATCGAAGCTCTGAACGTCGATTCTAATCTCTGTGCGATCTCTGTGGTAAGTTGTCGAGATTGCAATTAAACTAAAAGAAAATTATAATCGTAAGTTACATTGAGACAAAAATATTTCAAATTATTTATTTCTCGTATATCGTCTTAAGGGTACTTATTTTATTAATGGCTGAAGTTTATAGCAGCACAATAAATTATATTATTATTTTTGCCTATTATTTTATAATAATACAAATCATCACAATCGGAGCCCCTAACTAGGAAGAACATGTATCTAGGGTACCCGAAACACACAGAGACGAACATTACACCCAGACCGGAAACAAACATCGACATTCATAATATCAATATTCGCCCCGCCCGGAAATCGAACTCAGGTGCACACGCTTACTCAGTCCACATAACTTCCAACTAAGCCACGGAGCAGTCAATGTAATAATTATATGATAGTTTTAAAATAAAAAATAAAAAAACGCAATCTAGAAAATAAATTAAGTTTTGTTAAAGTGTAGATGCAGCAAAGTTAATGACAAAAATATTTGCACTGCAAGCAAGTGTAGCAGCGGCGGCGGCGGCGGCGGCGGCGGTGGCGGCCCGCGGGTCGCGGGGGCGAGCGCCACTCCCGCCGTCACACCACCAAGTACGGCCTCTATACTGGCGCGCACCTACTACTTCGTCCCGGGCCTACCAGTATCTCAACTTTAATGTTACGAATTTTTCATATTTTTTCAACAAACATTCACTAATGTCTGAATATTATTTAATGAATTTAGATCGGTATATACCTAACTAGTTGACCCGGCGAACTTCGTACCGCCTAACCTATCTTGTGCATGTATTATACTTATAAACCTTCCTCTTGAATCACTCAATTTAATAAAAAAAAAACCTCATCAAAATCCGTTGCATGGTTTTAAAGATATAAGCATACATAGGGACAGACGCGGGAAGCGACTTCATTTTATACTATGATTCATTTTTTTTTTCATTTTTTTAATTTTTTAATAGTATATAAAACAAAGTCGCTTCCCGCGTCTGTCCCTATGTATGCTTAAATCTTTAAAACTATGCAACGGATTTTGATGCGGTTTTTTTAAATAGATAGATTGATTCAAGAGGAAGGTTATAAATATAATACATGCGCAACATAGAAATTGAAGTGGCAATGGGCAGGTCATATAGCCCGCAGAACAGATGGCCGCTGGGGCCGAAAAGTTCTCGAGTGGAGACCACGGATCGGCAAGCGCAGCGTAGGACGTCCACCGACCAGATGGACGGATGATCTGCGCAAGGCTGCGGGTCCACGCTGGATGCAGGCCACCTGCGATCGGTACAGATGGAGAGCCTTGAGGTCCAGCAGTGGACGTCCTACGGCTGAAATGATGATGATGATGATAGAAATAGATAAGGTGGTACGAAGTTCGCCGGGTCGACTAAAACATTTAGTGGTGCTCAAAAATCAAATTTTAAAAACAAAAGATAAATAAAAATCTATCAATTTAATGATTTAAGTCGTTTAATTAAATAACACGCACAACATGCGCATCAGTAGATAGAGAAAAAGTTAAAGTATTAATAAAGATAACCTTTTCTATGACTATCTACTCTAAAAAGTGAAGTAAAGTAAAATACACTTTTATCACTCAAATAGATACAAAAGTACACAAAACTATTTAAGGTGCAGATAATTAATTACTGTATTTTTTCTTTCATCAATATATATAAAACTCTTTCTAATCTCGAACCAATAACATGCCTATATACACATCTTTATACACACACACTCACACACACTCACACACAAACCACTCACTATACCGCGCGATTGCTTAGCTTTTTATTTTAAAATTTATTTTTTATTTTATTATTTATTATTATAGCTATTTTGTAATGTTTTTTTTACTTATTTTAAAATTTTACTTGTTTAAAAATAACAGCTGTCCATAACTGTCTCCGACCATGGTCGCGGCGGGGAGGACCCTGGGGACCTGTAGCACAGGCTTGTCCTATAACAGGCTCCAGTCTCTTATCCAAAAAATTTTATTTCTAACATTTTATGTTGTACCTACCTCTGTTTTATAATGTGTGCACATGTATAAGAGAAAAAAATTTTTTTTATTATATTATTATTATTTCGTTACTGACTGACTAACTGACAGACAACGCAGAGCCGAAACTACTGGGCGTAGCGGGCTGAAATTTTGCATGTAGGTTCCTTAGGGAGTGTAGGTGAGCACTAAGAAAGGATTTACCGAAATTCCCATGGGAACTCAGGAACGGGAAAAAAATGGATTTTTGTGGTTGTGAGAAATCTGCACGAGTGAAACCGCGGGGCAGCCTCTAGTCAGTATATATAAAACTCTTCCGTTACTGACTGACTGACTGACAGACAACGCAGAGCCTAAACTACTGGGCGTAGCAGGCTGAAATTTTGCACGTAGGTGCCTTGGAGAGTGTAGGGGAGCACTAAGGAATAATTTCCCGAAATTCCCATGGGAACGGGAATAAACGGGATTTATGTGTTTATGAGAAATCTGCGCGGGTGAAAACGCGGGGCAGCCTCTAGTACAAAATAAAATTCTTCTTTTACTGACTGACAAAGAATGCTCAGACTAAACTGCTTGTGATAGACGCTTAAAATTTTATTTTTAAGTTAGAGGTGTTGATATTAATAAAGAAATATTATAAATTCCCCGAAATACGAAAAATAGTAAATTTTCATTTAAAGTTGAAAAAGTGGAGGCGAAACTACGAGCACACTAATCGATGGAGTGAGCCTGTAAGATATGGAAGGTATCTATAGGTATAGTGCCCGTGAGATATCTGTAAGTATATAAATTGACATTAGTTTAATCAGTTTCAGAAATATATATTTTAAATGGCATCTCAAAAGACGTGTTTGACCAAAACACGCACACGTTTCAAAATACAAAACAACGAAACGAGTGAATATTGCGTTCTTGGAGTGTTTACAATGGTGGAAAAGAATGTCAACATAAAAAATTGTGTAAACAAGTTTCAGTCGAGTCGAGGAATGCCTTGGTCGTGACGACAGTACGGATGCGGGGTGGGGGTGGGGGGCGAGGTGCGGGGGAGCAGGGGCTCATCTCGCGAGTGCGCGCATGTCGCACGCAAGACGAGGACACCGACAAATAGGTGCGAGGTAAGGTTGGCAGTGAGCCGTGTAAGATAACTTATTCTTTATTAAGTTATTTCAGAGAATTCCCTCGCCACCATTTTGAAGATCAATCGAGAACATGAATCCCAATTTCCGTAGATTTTTCATAAAATCATAAAAAAATACATTAGGATGTTTTCAAAAGAATTCAAAAGAATGTGTGTTTATTGTTTGCAAACTCAAATATAAAACAAGTGCTTCGGCTATACGCTACGCCGTAGCACGTAGCTACAGCGTAGCCACAGACGTAGCGTTTCGCTGTGCCATAGCTGCGTAGTTTTTAATCACACAAGTTACGATATAAAAATAACAATTATGTTATAATAATCAGAGCTTCTTACAACTCTTACATACACAGTCGAATAAACATACTCAGACCTGGAAACAAACATGAATATTGATCATAACATTATATATGTATAACAGTACTAGCGTGCGCCCGCTGCTTCGCCAGCGCAATTTCCCTTCAAACTACAAAATCCTAATTATTTGTTCCCGTGGTATTTTCTGGATTAAAAGTAGACAATGTAAGTACTTTCTCAGGCTTTTGAGTACCAAATCATTGTACTTAATTTCATTACATCAGTTATAGCGTTAAAGCGAGACAGACAGAGTTCCTTTCGCATTTATAATTTTTTTTATGGAATATAAGAATGGAATTATCGATACAACATGTCGCCCCTGCCGGGAATCGAACCCGGCCCGGCGCGACCCGGCACTAGGGTACTCATGTATAACAAATATCAAGTCAAGTCATCAAATAACCTTATAAGTTTCCTTAATGGAACTAATTATTGTAAATATTGATATTATATGCATGGACAAACATTAAGAAATAACACTGGATGTTTTAAGCGAATAATAAAGCTGCATAAAACATAGTATGTATACATACATATATATAGGTATTTTCTTTGATCATTCATCGAGATTTTATCTTTAATGAATAAAATACTTTCAGAGTAGTGGCACAAGCAATGAATCGTACGAGGTTACCGGTTTGATGGAGTCATAAAGTAAGTTTTATTGTCTTGGGGCGTCTCAATAAATCTTTTCTATGGGCCGGCGCAGATGCGTAGTCAGATTGCGCGGATGTCAACATCATTTCAGCCAGATACAATGTTACATGTGGAAGATTTTAACTATTACTGTAACATGAACTAAATTAGTGCTCGGGGTCCGTTAAAGCCTGTTTATAGTTAAAAGAATTCACAGGGAAAAGCGTGATAAATTTATATATTGCAAATTTCTTCAATAACGGTTCTACAATTCGTTTTAATATTATGTTTTGTATGTATGTTATTACTTCTAGTTATTCGTGAAAAAATATCATAACTTTTTAAACAATACAGCATTAAAACAAATGTGAACTTATGTTGGTATTACTGATTCACATTAGTCTTGCATGATAAATCATAACTCGCTTAATCACAGTTTTTGTAGCAACGCGCATGATTTATTTTTATCAGTAACTTGAGGCTTTTACTACGAACGAACCCTAATTGGACAGGCTGCGTTAACAATATACATATATATTTAAACGATACATACCTACGCGTACTGAATTTTGTTCACAGGTTCTAATACATATAAACTTTGTCATTTGGACTTTTTACTTAGCCTGGTACAATCATTTTGAAGGTTAAATACTTACTTAGATTTGTTATTATATTTAATTAAATCAATATATGATGCCATTTCGTTATTGAACACTGACTAGAGACCGAAGTATTTTATTAAATGTTATGTTATCATTACTGCGATCTCTAGCTGGCACGCCGCCGCCACCGCCGCCGCACCGCCGCCGCCACCACCGCCGCCACCGCCGCCGCCACCGCCGCCGCCTCGCTCATTTCAAAGGGAGACAATTAATTACGCAATCTATTGACGGAGCGGAGCCATGGCGCACTTGGCTCATTCATCTTCAGGTATATTCAGTCTTACTGAGAACAGCGTTGGCTTGTTATATTAATTAGTCGACGTTCTAAGAACAATTAAAAACTCTTTGATATAGTTAATTTATTGAACAAAAGTAGTTTGTTAATCAATATTATTATAGGTAACAGAATTTATGTGAAACTATTCGACACATATACAGTAAGTACGTTATCATTGAAGTTAATAGTTTAGTTTTTTAATAAAATATTTGTTTTTGTTTTATTTGTTTTTTTGTACTAATATAAAGTTAATTTTACTATTAAAATGGGTAGGAAACTTAATATGCACCGGTACCAACCGTACTATGAGTGTTATATCTTATCTTTATGTATTTTATGCCTTAAAAACGTAAAGGTTTTTTGTTAACGAAATCTAACTAAATAGTTGTAATGCGGTTTTTTAGTAACTAAATTCTAAATTAATACTTCTAATGTATGTATGTACGAAACGAACCAAACTATGTGTATACCCAAGAAATCAATATTGTGGCCGATGTCTTAAGATTCCTCGATCGCGACGTGACTAGTCTCTTCGACAGAAGCTTAAGCGAACGTGCATCTAGTTAGAGTTAGAGAGAATTCCAACGCGGCTAAAAAGGATGTCAGTAAACTTTGTTGATATAACGAAAACTAATGAACAATTTTTCCGTTTTCTTGTTTTTTTTTCTTCTCTCATAGAAGACCCGACCCGTAATATACGATACCAAAGTCTAAAACTAGTTGGATACTAGTCGGCGATCCGTGTACCGCTTATTATGCTTCTGAAAATCTGCTAATTTTATATTTTTTACCTACGTGTAAAAAAAGTGCTAAAAATAATTTGAATATAGAAAATTTTAAATTGCTGAATGATATAAAAATATCATTACAATAAAATTACCGCAATTTAAGGTTCAAATCGCCAAATTCTACTTAGGAATGATTTTCCAAACTGCGTTGGTATTGGTTCTCTAGGTAGCTCTAATTTGACGAGCAATTAAATCTTAATTGCTCGTCAAATTAGAGCTTTATAAATTTTACAAATACATTAAATAATAGCATTGATTTATATTTATAGTTATTTATTGTTCTGAAAAAGTACATAAATTAATGAAAGGGTTACTATATTATAGACGAGCTGGCGAATACTGGTCTCCGGTAATCGGAGTATTTCTATAGTTTAGAAGTGCTAAGTTCCACTCGGTCCCATCTTCACTTGCCTTTTTGAATAAACGCTTTACAGTCTGAACGTTACGTTCCGCCAACCCATTGGATCGCGGATACAACGGTGAACTAGTTATATGATTAAAGTTCCATTTTTTTGCAAATAATTTAAAATCATCCGACGTAAACTGAGTTCCATTGTCCGTTATTAACTTCGAAGGTATTCCAAATCTACCAAACATACACTTTAAACAGGCTATCACAGTAGCGCTTTGAATATTATTCAAATGAACGACCTCAACAAATTTTGAATAGTAATCGACTACTAATAGGTAGTACTTACCTTTGAGCTCAAAAATGTCGGCTGCCAGAACTTGCCAGGGCAGGTCGGGCACGACGTGCGGCCGCAGCGGCTCGCGGCGGTTGGCGGCGCGGTGCCGCTGGCACGCCTCGCAGCGCCGCACCAGCTCCTCGATCTCCGCCGACATGCCTGGCCACCAGACCGACTCCCTAGCTCTTCTTTTACTCTTCTCTATGCCCATATGACCCTCGTGAATTCTAGCTAACATTTCTTTTCGTAAAGATTTTGGTATTATTATTTTATCATTTTGAAACACAATATCATTCATAACATGAATTTCATTTCTCATAATCCAATATGACCTGGCTATCTCCGAAACCTGACTTTTTTCATTTGGCCACCCGTCTTTATAGTATTGTATAACACTCATTAATGTATAATCATTACTTGTTTGTTCTCGAATTAAGTCCATCATACCAGTCGACGCATCTAATTGTTTTGCATATAGTATTTACGTGTACAGTTATGTCATCACGAGCTTTCCCGGCTTACTTCGTTACGCCATAAATATAAGATACTACAAAAGACTTGGCTCTATAGACTATGTTCTTTTGCCTGCCCAGAATGGGCTTGATAAAAAAACAAACAACAACAACAAACCACCTGTCAAAATATGTAAACAACGGAAAAAAGATTGCACCTTGGGTTACATTATTTGAGTTTAGGTAAGGATCCCTAATTTTTTTGAAAATCTAATATAGCCTATGACACTCGGGGTTAATGTAGCTTCCTACCAGTGAAAGAATTTTTCAAATCGGTTCAGTATTTCCGGAGCCTATTCGTTACAAACAAACAAACAAACAAACAAATCTTTCCTCTTTATAATATTGGTATAGATAATATTGGTATAGATAAACGTCTTTGTCCGAGCCCTTCTCGGTCGCCGCGCGTGATAAGGCGTCGGCTATAAACATTGTCTTTCCCGGTTTATAAACAATATGTAGCGAATAGGCCTGTAATTTTAATAGCATTCGTTGCAGTCTAGCTGGCGTTTCGTTAAGACATTTTTTGAATATCGATTCTAAAGGTTTATGATCACTCTCTATAGTAACCATATTGTGTCCATAAATGTATTGGTGGAATCGAACACACCCAAATACTATGGCTAATAACTCTTTTTCTATCTGAGCCCATCGCGACTCAGCCGGAGTGAGCGTGCGCGCCGCGTAGGCCACGGGCCGGCCGCCCTGCAGCAGGCAGGCGCCCAGGCCGCGCCCGCTTGCGTCCACGGTCACCACCACCGGCTCTGACGGACTGTAGTAACGCAATACTGGCGCAGAACTTATTAACTCTTTTAACTTTTTAAAAGTTTTATCATGTACACTATGCCAGTCGAACTCAGTGCCCTTTTTTAACAAATCTCTTAAAGGCGACGACACCTCGGAATAGTTCGGTATGAAACGTGATAGGTAATTAGTAATACCTAAAAATCTTTCTAACTCTTTTCTGTCTATCGGAGTAGGCATTTTAAGAATGGCGTCAACACGTGACTGATCCGGCCGTATTCCGTTGCGGTCGAATATATGTCCGAGAAATTTTATTTCTGAGACTGAGAATTCGCATTTGTCTTTATTGAATTTAACCCCCATACGTTTTGCTTTATTAAAAACCTCTTTTAATCGTTCGTCATGCTCTGATTTCGAACACCCCCATACTAGGATATCGTCGCAGTAGACCTCTACGCCCTGCATTGCAAATATTTTAAACATTTCATTGTGAAATATTTCCGGCGCGGACTTGATTCCGAACGGCATTCTTAGAAAACGATAATGTCCGAACGGGGTCGCAAAGGTACACAGCCTAGAACTTCCCTCGTCTAAAGGAAGCATCCAAAACCCGTTTTTTGCGTCGAGTTTTGAAAAAGTAGTTGCCCCATTTAAATTACTTGATATTTCATCTATAGTTGGTAGCTGAAAGTGACAACGACGTACTGCTTTGTTAAGATGGAAAGGATCTAAACAGATACGCAACTTATCTTCCGATTTCTCAACTAAAACTATGTTTGAGACCCAGTCAGTGGGCGAGCTTAAAAACCTTTGAGCTTAAAAATGTCGGCTGCCAGAACTTGCCAGGGCAGGTCGGGCACGACGTGCGGCCGCAGCGGCTCGCGGCGGTTGGCGGCGCGGTGCCGCTGGCACGCCTCGCAGCGCCGCACCAGCTCCTCGATCTCCGCCGACATGCCTGGCCACCAGACCGACTCCCTAGCTCTTCTTTTACTCTTCTCTATGCCCATATGACCCTCGTGAATTCTAGCTAACATTTCTTTTCGTAAAGATTTTGGTATTATTATTTTATCATTTTGAAACACAATATCATTCATAACATGAATTTCATTTCTCATAATCCAATATGACCTGGCTATCTCCGAAACCTGACTTTTTTCATTTGGCCACCCGTCTTTATAGTATTGTATAACACTCATTAATGTATAATCATTACTTGTTTGTTCTCGAATTAAGTCCATCATACCAGTCGACGCATCTAATTGTTTTGCATATAGTATTTACGTGTACAGTTATGTCATCACGAGCTTTCCCGGCTTACTTCGTTACGCCATAAATATAAGATACTACAAAAGACTTGGCTCTATAGACTATGTTCTTTTGCCTGCCCAGAATGGGCTTGATAAAAAAACAAACAACAACAACAAACCACCTGTCAAAATATGTAAACAACGGAAAAAAGATTGCACCTTGGGTTACATTATTTGAGTTTAGGTAAGGATCCCTAATTTTTTTGAAAATCTAATATAGCCTATGACACTCGGGGTTAATGTAGCTTCCTACCAGTGAAAGAATTTTTCAAATCGGTTCAGTATTTCCGGAGCCTATTCGTTACAAACAAACAAACAAACAAACAAACAAATCTTTCCTCTTTATAATATTGGTATAGATAATAATAATAATTAACGCATCACAGGGCTCTAAGCCCTAACTAGGAAGAACCTGTATCTAGGATGCCCGAAACATATACAGAGACGAACATTACACTCAGACCGGAAACAAACATCGATATTCATCATTATTAATGTTCGCCCCGCAGGGAATCGAACCCAGATGCACACGTAAATCTATATCCATTTTGATTTGTTTAGACTGTTTTTTTGTATGTTTGTTTATATTGAATAGGTTCCGAGACTACAGAACCGATTTGAAAAATAATTTCATCACTGCTGGGAAGCTACACTATCCCTGGGTGACATGGGCTATAGAATATTCATAAAAATGTTGAACGCAGTACGAAGTTCGCCACGTCAGCTAGTCTATACCATTACAGGTAAGATTTGTTTGTTTGTTTGTAACGAATAGGCTCCGGAAATACTGAACCGATTTAAAAAATTATTTCACTGGTAGGAAGCTACACTATTCCCGAGTGTCATAGGCTATATTAGATTTTCATAAAAATTAGGGATCCTTACTTAAACTCGAACAATGAAACCCAAGGTGCAATATTTTTTCCGTTGTTTACATATTTACGTTTTATGTTGGCAGGTGGTTTGTTGTGGTTGTTAGTTTTCTTATTCGCCCATTCTGGGCAGTCAAAGAACATAGTCTATAGAGCCAAGTCTTTAGTAGTATTTTATATTCTACTATGGCGTTACGAAGTAGGCCGGGAAAGCTCGTGGTACTATATTAGAAGGGGGACTGTGACATTCTCGAGCACTGTACACAGCTAGCGAACACAAAACAGGCGGAACGACTTCCTGCCGTCGTGTCGGTCGCGGCGGCGATGGCGCAGAGCCTGCATCGGAGATTCCTACAAACTTCAATAAATCTTTTTATGTGTTGTGTGTAAAGGGACAGTCTTGACATATTGCACCCAATATTTCCCCTCAAGCTTCACTGAAGTTCGGAACATAAAACAGTCGGGTAAAGACTTATTAGAGCTTACAAAAGCCTCTTGCTTCATGCTTACGCATAAGGGATAATAAGGCAGACATATTAATAACGGAAAGTCAACTAATAGGATTCAGATGCCTTAATCGCGCCTACAACACATTAGGTACATAGTTATATTAAAAATCGAATGAATTTAATGCACTAATTAGTAATTGTTTCTGCTTTTAAATTAATAATTTATTGAACACAATATTTATTTATTGCAATTTTGGTACCTCAAGTCATTCCTCTCCACATTCATGGAAGTGTTTTTCATATAACAGTCTCTTTTTTATCACATCGGAAATTTATGGACTCAATGATAAAGGAATCAATTATAAAAACATTTATTTTCCCCTTTTTTTTGTGAAATAATTATTTTTTAATTATTAATGCAACCCCAAGTTTAATTATTAATGCAATAAATCCCAAGGACTCCTTTTAAATTTCCCCACGTGTTGCCCTCCACCCCTTGTCTCGACTGGCGCTAGCCTAAGTTAGAAATTAGGTGACGTTTCTTGGCTTACTGACACGAAATGCGTATATTTTAGTAAGTGAAAAAATATATCCCTATAATAATGTCACTGAATTAGGATAAGTACACCTACCTAAGGTAGGTAAGTTGTACTATTATAACTTGTAACCCGGGGAGCGTATCTCCGCGCGCCACCCCGCGCCACCCCGCGCCACCCCGCTCGCCACCCGCCCGCGCCCCGCCCGACAACGGAAGATATCATCGATGCGATAATAGCAAATCGATTTGCTACAATATACATTTATGAGTATTTTCTATGTAGTATTATGTAAATTATATGTATAGTTTATATATTCGTTCATATACCTACGACGTGTCACTGAAAAAAAAAACTAAGTATCACTGTAAAAACGATTAATATCCTCGAGAACATTGTTTTTTTTATGTTAATTGTTTTAGTAATTAAACTCTAAAACTATTTGGGCCTTAATAAAGAACATAAAATTCTATAACGTAAATTTAACAAATACGAACAAAACAAAACATGAACTATTTTACATTAAAAAAAAAAATCGCTGTATTATATCAAGTGTTTAATGATTAACATTGGAAATCAATTTGCGGGTATTTTCTACTCGCTTCCTATTTTTTTCTCCTGACATAGTGACGATGTCGTCAGTCGGCCACTCAACCCACGCCGCGTGGTCGCGCGAGTCTGGCGAGGGAACAAGTACCAGTGGACCATCTTGCATATTAGAAACTTGGTTTTTATTTAGAGCTTTCAATTATTGCGAAATATAAATTTATAAACAACTTCGAAATTGCTTCGAAAGCGATAAGTCCGCCCATTGCGATCAATGTATTCTAGGTAATTAAAAACATTTTTGATTGCAAAAAGAGTGTTTCTTTTTCTATAGGTGTGTAATCAATATATATAAAACTCTGCCGTTACTGCCTGACTGACTGACTGACAGACAACGCAGAGCCTAAACTACTGGACATCCGTGACCCAGTGACCCAGGTACATAAACCTCCTCACCCTACTGAGGGGGGAGCCACAGAGTGAGACGTGAGGCACAACATCATACGTCTTACGACCCGCCTTAAATGTCATGAGCTCACTCTTCTTTGCGTTGTACCTGAGTCCATGAGCCACCGCATAAGACTCGCATATTTCAAGGCTGAGCAGCACCATATCGTCTGCATAACTAATATTATTCATGCAGACACCGTCTATGTGCCAACCGATATTGGTGATCTATTCCTTAATCAGCTGATTCACGCAGAGACAAAAAAGACGGGGAGAGCTCAACCCACCTTGTTTAAGAATAGCGTCTTACGTGCGCATTTAATTTGTTGTGTGGTTATTAAATTTTACAAAGGTATTTGTAGTTATACCGTCGCAGCAGCGGGAATAACAGACGTTTTAATAATCTTTATTTTTCCCTTTTGGACGAGTGAAAGACGCTAATAACGCCGCGCCGCCGCCGCACCGCAACACAGGCGGCTGTGTTGCGGTGCGGCGGCGGCGGCGCGGCGGCGGCGTCGTCTGCATGCGCGCTTACCTTTTTATGTAGATTACATAGAATTAGTTTACACATTTTGCGATGTTACAATTTTTATCCGTTATTAGCGTCTTTCACTCGTCCAAAAGGGAAAAATAAAAAATAATAAAACGTCTGTTATTCCCGAATAACCTAATAAAGGAATGGTGAAGTGAACCGTGTAAATGGTAACGGATATTAACCATCTAGGAAGGAGTGAAAGGGGTAATCGCCGCCACTTGCGCCCCGGGACTCGGGACGCGGGTTGTGTGGCGGGAGGCTGGCGACCACGGGGCGCAGCGGGCGCAGGGCGCAGTCAGTTCTTCTAACGTTCGACTTCCGATCAGCACATCCGGCCACCTTCTACTCGCCGGTCTCCGGACGGAAGTACGCTTCACCTGCTGCTGCGACGGTACAGCTACAAATACCTTTGTAAAATTTAATAACCACACAACAAATTGAATGCACACGTAAGACGCTATTCTTAAACAAGGTGGGTTGAGCTCTCCCCGTCTTTTTTGTCTCTACGTGAATCAGCTGATTAAGGAATAGATCACCAATATCGGTTGTCACATAGACGGTGTCTGCATGAATAATATTAGTTATGCAGACGATATGGTGCTGCTCAGCCTTGAAATATGCGAGTCTTATGCGGTGGCTCATGGACTCAGGTACAACGCAAAGAAGAGTGAGCTCATGACATTTAAGGCGGGTCGTAAGACGTATGATGTTGTGCCTCACGTCTCACTCTGTGGCTCCCCCCTCAGTAGGGTGAGGAGGTTTATGTACCTGGGTCACTGGGTCACGGAGGACTTAAAGAACGGGAAGACATTGAGAGGGAGCGTAGGTCGCTGGCTGTCCGCTGCAATATGTTGGACAGAAGGTTTGCACGCTGTACCAAAGCAGTAAAGCTAACGTTGTTTAGAGCTTACTGCCAGCTGTTACTCTGGACCGGCTATACCAGGGTATACAGCGACCTACGTGTCCAGTACAATAACGCGTTCATGATCCTTTTGGGGCTGTCGTGGAGGTGCAGTGCGTCAGGAATGTTTGCAGAGGCACACGTGGACGGCTTTCACGCGATCATAAGGAAACGGTGTGCCTCTCTCCTGCGCCGCCTCCGCGCCAGCACCAACGGGCTCTTGAGAGTGTTTGCCGATCGGTGGGACTCCCCGATGCTGCATCATTGGGTGAAGTTACACACCGATCGGTAGCATTTTCGTAAGTATTTGTAAATAGTAGTAGGTTAAGTTAATAAGTTATTTTGTAATTACTAACACTATGGATCCTATCCGAAATATTTTTTTATTATTATCAAACAAATAGTCAACCCTTGCTCTAAAATATCCATACATTTAATCATATAAAAAATAAAATATTTACAACATCCATAATACACCTACTTACAAGACAAAAATACGCGTTTAAATATTAAACCGTTTGTACTGTTGTGGTCTCAGAGAGAATAAAGTCTTCATTGTTCTGTAATGGGGTCGAATGCAGTGATTTCCATCGAAATGTCATTATAAGATAAGATAAGAACGCTTTATTGCCATACAATCAAAACAAGAATTAAATAAAAAATAAATACAATTACAGTAAAATTATTATTGTAATTTAATAATAATTATTATTATTCAAATTAATTAATTAATAGGGTAACATGCCTATTACGGCGCGTTTTGACAACATTTTAAAGTAGGGTAAGAAATTAAGCATTTCTAAATATTTTAGCAGATATCTGATTTTTTTTTGACACTCATGATAATTATATTTTCCATTTCAGTTGTCGTTTTGTTTATTTTTGAGTGATTATTAATTTAAATAAAATATTTTTTCTGACAATTCGGAATTCCTATTACGGTGGCATGAAAAAGTTTAAAGCCCATTACGGTGGTAAGCACAGCCTATTACAGAGTATGGGATGACAACGCACGCACGATGAAACATTTTGCTCATGGTTCCGTGCAATTAGAAAATGGTATGCAATGGATGTAATTGTTACGGGCACTGTACATAAATACAAGTTCTTCCTAGTAAGGGGCTATTTTTATAATATTTTGTGTATCAACTATTTAATAAACGGCCTCGCGCTAAGAAGTTTCCAGTAATATAGGTAATTAGTTTAGGAAACACGAATAATGAATATTTGGCTGTATGGGCTACTATGTTCCTTTGCCTGACCTTAACGGGCGAATAACAAAACAACAATCAATCAATCAATCTACGGCATCGTAGCGTTCTCCCATCTCTCTGCACAACGAAACGTAATGAATTAATAATAATAATAATAACACATCACACTCAGAGCCCCTAACTAGGAAGAACCTGTATCTAGGGTGCCCGAAACACACACAGAGACGAACATCACAGCCAGACCGGAAACAAACATCGATATTAATCATATCAATATTCGCCCCGCCCGGGAATCGAACCCGGGTGCACACGCTTACTCACTCAGTCCACATCACTGCCAACTGAGCCACGGAGCAGTCAAATTAAATATGGGGAGTCTTTTCTTTTTATAAGCCGCGCAGAGAAAGAAACGATTTGAAAATGGCGGCCGAACGCACGATATCTCGCGTATATTAGTATGAGAGAAGAGTTGAGAAGAGAGACATCCCATACAACGGCCGCCATTTTGAGATCGTTTCTTTATGTGCGCAGATTAAACCCATACAAGCGTAATTTATGCAAATTTTGCTAGCTTATTAGCATAATTTTTAATATTTGTTGTTAATCTACATTAAGTGAAGTTACAAATGATCATTATTTTTTGTCTGTTGACCAGTTCGATATCTCAATAGAGGCTCAATCGACAAAAGTTTGTTCAAAAAAGGAAGATTTTGGTACAATTTTTGTTTTTTTTTTATCTAAATTTTCGCAATTTTTAGAAGTTTTTAATATTTGTTAGTATTCTTTGGACGACAAATAAATCGAGCCGTTTCGGATATAAGTGCCTTTGGCAGACAGATGGACGGATGGAAAAGTCATATAAATAAGGTTTCGGGACGTGTACCCGAAACCTTAACCACTAAACTGATACAAACCTAAACTGAGAACTTCCTCTTTTCTGAAGTCGGTAAAAAATAGGTACTAAAACCTTCTCCTGATTTTAAAAATACTTTTGTAAAAATTGGTTCTGACAAAATTGAAATAATCGCGGACAAACAAACATACAAAACTACATACAAGTAGAATTGATAAACTCCTTTTTTGAAATCGGTTTTAAAACAATTGCTGTTCGTTTTACTCCAACTTTAATTTGAAAAAGGCCCGGACGAGGGTTTTAATAATCCTACTAATATCATATTATAAACGACAAAGTTTGTAATAAAGGATTTCTGTAACTCTTTCACGTAAAAATTACGAAATGTATTTTAATGAAAACTTACAAATAAAACATATTTGAAGGAAAATTTAACTGGCGAAGCAGCGGGGCGTATTCAGTGAAGGTTTAGTTAAACGGTAAAAAAATATGGAAAATAGATAATTTCTACTTAAGCGGAGAAAGTTTAAAAAAAGGTAAATGGAACACAAAAAAACAACAACAAAATACAAAAATAAATAAAACAACCAACGAATAATAATCAGTTTTGTATGGTGTGTCAAAGTTGCGGTAAAATCTAGTATGTACTTAGTAAATTATTATATTGATGGGAAAATACGATAAACTTAACCTTAGTATACATTTTTGTGTAACTTTTTTAATTATTTACTTAAATTATTAGCTCTATAATTTCCATACACCGTGTTAGGATGACTTAAATACAGCCTAATACGGTAGGTACTAAAATATCTAATGAGTTTTTATATCCTAATTCTGAAATAAAATGTTAAGATAATTCGGTAATGTTTAAGTTATTACTTGCAAATAAGAGCACTCTGACTTTACCATAAAATTATCAAATCGTTAGTAATCGTTGTATTAGACTATTTTTCTTCATTAAAACTCAGACTTTAGGTTTCACAGTATTCTAACAAACTTAAATTTTATAGTCAACTTTAATAGTCAATAACAAGGATTCTAGTTAAAAACCATGTACCTCCAAAATTGGTTTTATACTTGAGAACTAATGAAAATTACACTTAAATAACGAAATTTTCATAAATTATATTCATTATACCACAAATTTAAAAATTACCGACACTGCGTTTTTCCTATTACCGATGGTACCCACCGTAATAGGCGGTACCCTCAAATAGCCTTCCTAACACGGCGGACTTCTGTTTACTCATATTTACTTGTTATATTTTATTTTAAACAAAAATCAACCTGATTAACTAAGACTTCTTGAATGTTAAAAGTATTCGAAAATAGTAACATAATCTTAAAGTGTTTGTTTGAACTAAAAACGAAGTGTTAAAATTCAATGTTCTACCGCGAGTCAGTCTGCGTTTGGATGAAACAGCTTCTCGCTTCGCCGACGTTACACAAAATTATTAATTTAAGTAATTTTAAATGATTTAAACGCACGAGTGCTAGAAAATAAGTTACGTGTTAGTTTCCCTTGGACACTATGTAGTCACCTTTACCATACACAGTCACAACGAATCATAAATTGTAAAAGATAAAATAGAGCCGTAATAGGACGTGATTTTGACTACCGCGGTAAAGGACGTTGTAAACTCAAAACAATACCACTTGTCGGTTGTCAACTTGTTACTAAGGACTTGTATTTTCAAGTATTAGTGAATAATGTGGAATTGTTTAGTGTGTCAGCCCCGGAGCTGGACACACTGACTAATCACAACGATGCACTAATCACCGGGGGCGGTGAGTGGTTCGCCGCGGGCCGGAACCGCCCGCCGCCGCGCCGCGCCGCGCTCCGGTCGGATTTGGATTTGGCTGCGTCTATCCTCTCTTCGCATTTCCATTTGCAGCTCTTTCAAATTAAACGTTCACATCATAAAAATATAATATTAAGGTTGAGTTTGGCCACGACATTGAACGAAGAATAACTTGATTGATAGATATTAAGAACATATATTTTTAGTAATATAGTAGATGTTTCTGACAAAACGGTTCAACGGTTCAACGGAATCAAAGGAGGGATTCTACTCACCTAACTAACAACTTTCCCAAAGCTACATGAGTCGAAATCTCAAAAAAAAAAACATTGATCCATACATTGGTTCGATCCATGTAGCTATAGGAAAGTTATTAGGTATCGTGAGCTAAATCTCTCCTTTGATTTATTACCGCCTCGTCAGAAACACCTTGTATATATTTCTATATGTATTGTAATAACTCGAATCTTGTCACCTTAGATTATAGATTTGGAACTAAGAGTAAACTAAAGTGATCAGCAAACTTTGGTCACGCTCCTGAACTAGCTCGGCGACCGGCGCGGCGCGTCCGCGGCGCTGGAACCGGCTCAGGCTGGGGGAGGCCGTGGCTGTGGCTAGTCGCAGCTAAAATTTGTCCGTTACGCCGTGGTTTGAACGGTACGATATCTCATTTAGAATCGACGTGATCAGAATATACCTACATCGAGCAGCAACCATTGACGTCTACGTCTTCTTTGCGAAATACTTATACAATGACTTTAAACTTTTGAATTTTTTAATTTTTTTAGCCTCATTTGTATAAAGTAATAACAAGTGAAAACGTTTTCTATCCGGTCTGAAAAATACATTAAATACATGAGAATCCTCTTTTTCGAAAATTGCATTCTTCAAAATGAACGGCTGACTGCGTATATTTCTGCAAGTAATCAGAGAACAAAAGGAATGAAGGAGATTATAGTGACAGGGGTCGACGGGCGTAGAGTAGACAAATTTAATTTACTGCTTGTTTTTACTTCAGCTAAGAATTAAAAGACTTGCTGAAAAAAATATTCAATTTTTAACCCCCTACGAAAAAAGAGAGATGTTATAAGTTCAACGTGTCTGTGTATCTGTCTGTGTCATCAAATCGCCCAAACGGATGGACCGAAAATCTGTTCGGACGTTTAAATATAATCAGCTCTTCTCTAAGTGATGAAGAGATGTAACAATCTTCCTTATATTATGCGATAGATTCGAAATTTGGTAACGTGTTACTTCAATGATATTAGCTTAGAAAGTATATGGCAATCATGATCAGCTCTTTAATAGTTGATGAGGGGAACTAAGTTGTTGTAGGGGTGGTTTACATTTTCAATTTTGTTTATTCAAATGGATTATCGAAATCCATCTTTTTTATTTACCCAAAGTACTCTACTAAAAGCCGAGGTAACTTTCTAGTTTTTCACCTGGCATTTTGCTTGCTTATTCTACTTTCTTTTACCAGTTTGCATCGACTCATGCGTTATTCATGAACATCGTATATTTCATCTCGCATCGACCTTTAACCACTCGCTGATAAAGCTTCAATAACGCTTCGTAAAATATGAATAGGTAGTAATTATGTATAGCGAGCCTTTACAATTAAAGGGTTTTCCAGGGACTCTAGTCTCTTAAACTTACGATTAAACTTCTATTCTATTATTATTCTACTATTACTCTACTACGATGGGGTCAAAAATTGCGAGTCTGGTAACTTTGATCGATCATTATAGTATAGCAATAGAATATGAATAGCAAGCTATAGAATAATCTGGGTTTTTTTACCTAAATAGTTAATCCTGTTTTATTAGACGAAATTGGACCTTAATATCAATCAGTATTGACATTTATAATGTCAGTCGAACGTAATCATAACATTATCTTATTATGGAGCAGACTACCCTTTTTGGTCAATTCCAATCTATTGCGATACTACTGCTATAGTTATAGCAAAATTTATTACGAGACTACCAAATGTGTATTTTCTTGCGATTAACGTACTGTTCCTACTCTACTTTTATTCGATAGTAACGTTTTGCGCGATGAGACTGAGGGCCCTGGTAAAAGCACATCATACAATATAACATTATTTTTTTTATTATTACTTTTCAGCTATGAAACTAGAATCGATTCTTGCATGCGGCCTGTTTGCACAACGATCAGTGCTCTTTTTTGTTTAGCAAATCTTCGCCACGTTTTTAAAAAACACCTGGGGCTGAGTGGCCCACTCTCGTTCTGCACAGTTGAGTAGCAGTTTAATACTCTCATAGCTACAAACAGTTGAAAATTAAATCTTATTGAATCAACAAGGATAATTGAGTTAATAACATGAACGTGTTGTTTGGTTTAAACAAGGTGAAATTTTGTAATGCCACCTGGCGGGAAAGTACTAATCTATTCTAAATCCTGGAGATAGAAAACTTTAGGGGCCACACTAGCGCCACTTCCGATAAATAATTAATATTTTGTAAACCATGGGCAAAATCAAAAATATGCGTCTTTGACGCCCTTGATCATCTTGCTTAGAATATTTGGCTCTGTTGAGTAGCTTTTAGGATACTTAATGATCTAAGAAATATTCTTTTATTAAACTCAAGAGGCCACTTTAGGCAACAAACGGTTTATTCCTTAGATTTTGAACCTGAAAGCTACACATCAGGGCCTTAAAAATTCTAAGCAAGATAATCTAGGGAGCTAAATATCAGGTTTAAATCTACGAAAAAAAAATGTTTGTTGCATAAAGTGGCCACTTTAGTTTCGTAGAAGAATATTTCTAAGATCATTATCCTAAAAGCTACGCAACAGGGCCTTAAAAATTCTAAGCAGGGTTATCTAAGGGAGTCAAAGACGCATATTTTTGATTTCGGACATGGTAAAGGACATCTATACCATGGCCGAAATCAAAAATGGCTAAATAATCAATATTATCTTCTATACTATAGAAGATATTAATTATTTATCGGAGTCGCCGCTAGTTTTGCACCGTTTTGCCCATTAAAAAAAAACATTCCTTTTTTTTAAAAGAAATGTACCTATAGGATGTTGTTTATACTTTTGACCGTCGTTCGATATACATACTTTACTTTACCGTTTGGTTGTAACCATGGAAAAAAACTACCCATAGCGGTATAAGAGCTTAGGCTATACTTATTAGTATACAAACAGAAGTCGATCATTAAAAATTTATATAAAGGCGATAGTAATAAATAGCTTTACCAGCTACTAACTGTGAGATATCTAGTAGGTAGCGCAATCTATACCAATATTATAAAGAGGAAAGATTTGTTTGTTTGTTACGAATAGGCTCCGAAAATACTGAACCGATTTGAAAAATTCTTTCACTGGTAGGAAGCTACACTATCCCCGAGTGTCATAGGCTATATTATATTTTCAAAAAAATTAGGGATCCTCACTTAAACTCAAATAATATAACCCAAGGTGCAATATTTTTTCCGTTTTTTACATATTTTGACAGATGGTTTGTTGTTGTTGTTTGTTTTTTATTCGCCCATTCTGGGCAGTCAAAAGAACTATATATCTATAGAGCCAAGACATTAGTAGTATCTTATATTCTATGGCGTAACAAAGTAAGCCGGGACAGCTCGTACTTAATAAATCTAAGAAGGAACATTTAGTGCTCTCGCGCTAGACATTTATGTAGTGGTAAGATATCAGGCCTGACTTTATGTCCTATCTTCTTTTAAACATTCTTAATTTTTACATAAGTATGTAACTCCTACTAAATCGATATTATTTATTCCTATTCTAAATCAACACTGTGAGAACCCATTGAGGCGAAAGGGAAGATTGTAGTACTTGAACCTTTTTGGAGTTATCATAGTCACGCCTCAGCGGTGATTATGTATTATCGATTATACTGAAAACATAAGTGACCTCTTTCAGCCAGTGGGATCTTCGAATAGCACAGCGATTTATAATCATCCTATTTGGTTAAACTTAGTCGGATATTCCGTAAGTACACAGAATACTAGAAATAATAAAAGAGAAACAATAATTTGTTAAAATTTAATTGGACCGCTTCAGAAATCCTAGTTACAATAATTTCTTTATTAATAACTCAAATTTAAAAATTTAAAAACCCCCGACCCAGTCAGACCCCTTATCAACTTAACTAGAACTAGAGCTTCTTATCTTAGCAATCTTAAAAATATCATGGTAACCTTAACATATACTTTCAATATCATTAGTAACACTGCACCAAATTTTTAATTGATAGGACAAATGGAAGGTGGTTAGATCCTCTCATCCATTATTCAAGAGCTGATCATCTTCAAACGGCAGATCAGGTCATGGTTACCTTACCATATACTTTCTATATCATAGATGTAACATGGTACCAAATTTCAACTCGATCGGACATAAGGAAGCTAGTTAGATCCTCTCATCCATTATTCAAGTGCTGATCATCTTCAAACGGCAGATCAATCATGGTTACCTTACCAAATACTTTCTATAACATAGATGTGATGTCAATATCATTAGTAACACTGCACCAAATTTTTAATTGATAGGACAAATGGAAGGTGGTTAGATCCTCTCATCCATTATTCAAGAGCTGATCATCTTCAAACGGCAGATCAGGTCATGGTTACCTTACCATATACTTTCTATATCATAGATGTAACATGGTACCAAATTTCAACTCGATCGGACATAAGGAAGCTAGTTAGATCCTCTCATCCATTATTCAAGTGCTGATCATCTTCAAACGGCAGATCAATCATGGTTACCTTACCAAATACTTTCTATAACATAGATGTAACATGGTACCAAATTTCAAATCGATCGGACATAAGGAAGCTAGTTAGATCCTCTCATCCATTATTCAAGAGCTGATCATCTTCAAACGGCAGATCAGGTCATGGTTACCTTACCAAATACTTTCTATAACATAGATGTAACATGGTACCAAATTTCAAATCGTTCGGACATAAGAAAGCTAGTTAGATCCTCTCATCCATTATTCAAGAGCTGATTATCTTCAAATCGCTGATCAGATCTTCATCAGACATGGCTAAGAACACTCGGAAATTATCTCATCATCATTTCAGCCGTAAGACGTCCACTGCTGGACATAGGCCTCCCTCAAGGCTCTCCATCTGTACCGATCGCAGGTGGCCTGCATCCAGCGTGGACCCGCAGCCTTGCGCAGATCATCCGTCCATCTGGTCGGTGGACGTCCTACGCTGCGCTTGCCGATCCGTGGTCTCCACTCGAGAACTTTTCGGCCCCAGCGGCCATCTGTTCTGCGGGCTATATGACCTGCCCATTGCCACTTCTACGAGCTTATCCGCTTGGCTATGTCGGTGACCCTGGTTTCTCTGCGTATGTCCTCATTTCTGATTCGATCCCGCAGAGAAATCCCGAGCATAGCCCGCTCCATGGCTCGTTGAGCTACTCGGAGCCTGTTCATAAGCCCTATAGTGAAGCACCACGTTTCAGAACCGTATGTCATCACTGGCAGCACACATTGGTTAAATACCTTCGTCTTCAGGCACTGAGGAATATTGGACGAGAAGACGTTGCGTAGTTTCCCGAACGCGGCCCATCCGAGCTGGATTCGGCGATTGACCTCCTTCTCGAAGTTGGACCTACCTAACTGGATGGTTTGTCCTAGGTATACGTACTCGTCGACAACTTCGAGAACCGAGTTCCCAACCATAACTGGGGTAGGCAGAACATGGACATTAGACATGACCTTCGTCTTGTCCATGTTCATTTTAAGGCCCACCTGTTGGGAGACTCGGTTGAGGCCTTCGAGCATCGTGCTGAGTTCCTCCATCGACCTTGCCATGACTACGATGTCGTCGGCAAACCGAAGGTGAGTGTTGATGCCCTGCCCTTTCCATTCTAGAAGTTTGAAGGCGTCTTCTAAAGTGGCGGTGAACAGTTTCGGAGATATAACATCTCCCTGTCCCTGGAAATTATCTATGATCCAAAAAAAACTAAACGAAAATCGGTTCAGCCGTTTGGGCTCTACGATGCCACAGACAGATACACAGACAGACAGACAGATACACTCGTTAAAATTATAACACCCCTCTGAATTTTTCGTTCGGGGGTTAAAAAAAGAGACCCGCCTTCAATAAATTGACACATACATAAAACTGAGAACTCCCTCTTTTCTGAAGTCGGTTAAAATAGGTACTAAAACCTTCTCCTGAATGTGAGAAATACTTTTGTGAAAACCGTACCATAATTGGTTCAGCCAAACTCGAGATAATCGCGGACAAACATACATACATACAAACATACATACATACAGGTCAAACTGATAACCTCCTTTTTTTAATTTTTTTAAAGTCGGTTAAAAAGCATGGCACATCGGTACTTCTCGTCGGTGCGACATTGTAAGAGTTGCTGATCCTATGAAATATGAAGCAAGGGCGCTCGTAGGTAGGTGCAGTGCCTGGCGCCGCGCCAGCTGCCGTGCCGGGGCCGCGCCGCGCTACAAAGAGTTTCATATCAGGAAATTGTTCATAGAACAATAGCAGAAAAATGTGAGCATGCTTAGGCAAAATTTCAAGAAGAATTCTGCAACGATTTCTATTTTTAACCGACGAAAAAAAACAAAAAGGAGGAGGTTCTCAATTCGTCGCGTATATATTTTATATATTTGTCGTAGGAAGATTTGATAATTGTTTTTTTTTTGCAAAAAAACTAGGGATTTTGCGAAAACCCGGATAATTTGATATACTTAAGGATTAATTTTTGCAATCATACTGACAAAAAGCAGTTTTTTTGCAAAAAAACCTAGTAAAATTGCAAAATTTTAAACCTTCTTAACTCTGATTGGCTAGATTATATTGCTTGCTGTCCAACTCTCGTTCTGATTGGTTCTCTGTAGCGTCAAAGGTATTTTAACGAACCAATCAGAATAAAAATTAACTAGCCAGAAATAATATAGCCAATCAGAGTTAAGGCAAGCTTAAAATTTTTCAATTATACTAGGTTTTTTTTTGTAAAAAAAAACTACTTTTTGTCAGGATGATGAAAAAAAAGGAATCCTATTATCAAATTATCCGTGTTTTCGCAAAATCCCTAGTTTTTTTGCAAAAAACCTAATTTTCAAATCTTCCTACGACATATAGGGTAAAACGTCCTATTACCGCGGTAGTCAAAATCACGTCCTATTACGGCTCTATTTTATCTTTTTCAATTTATGATTCGTTGTGACTGTGTATGGTAAAGGTGACTACATAGTGTCCAAGGGAAACTAACAAGTAACTTATTACCCAGCACTCGTGCGTTTAAAATCGTTTAAAATTACTTAAAATAATTATTTTGTGTAACGTCACCGAAGCGAGAAGCTGTTTCATACAAACGCAGACTGACTCGCGGTAGAACATTGAATTTTCAGACTTCGTTTTTAGTTCAAACAAACACTTTAAGATTATTTTACTATATTCGAATACTTTTTACATTCAAGAAGTCTGAGTTAATCAAGTTGATTTCCGTTTAAAATGAAATAAAACAAGTAAATATGAGTAAACAAAAGTCCGCCGTGTTAGGATGGCTATTTGAGGGTTCCGCCTATTACGGAGGGTACCATCGGAAATAGGAAAAACTCAGTGTCGGTAATTTTTAAATTTAGTCGTATAATAAATATAATTTATGAACATTTCGTTATTTAAGTGTAATTTTCATTAGTTCTCAAGTATAAAACCAATTTTGGAGGTTCATGTTTTTTAACTAGAATCCTTGTTTTTGACGCTTAAAGTTGTTAATAAAATTTAAGTTTGTTAGAATACTGTGATACCTAACGAATGAGTTTTAATGAAGAAAAATAGTCTTATACAACGATTACTAACGATTTGAGAGTTTTATGGTAAAGTCAGAGTGCTGTTATGTGTAAGTAATAACTTACATTACCGAAATATCTTAACATTATATTTCAGAACTAGAGGCTGCCCCGCGGTTTCACTCGCGCAGATTTCTCATAAACACAAAAATCCATTTTTTCCCGTTCCCATGGGAATTTCGTGAAATCCTTTCTTAGTGCTCACCTACACTCCCTAAGAAACCTACATGCAAAATTTCAGCCCGCTACGCCCAATAGTTTCGGCTCTGCGTTGTCTGTCAGTCAGTTAGTCAGTCAGTCAGTCAGTCGGTCGGTCAGTCGGTCGGTCGGTCGGTCGGTCGGTCGGTCGGTCGGTCGGTCGGTCGGTCGGTCGGTCGGTCGGTCGGTCGGTCGGTCGGTCGGTCGGTCGGTCGGTCGGTCGGTCGGTCGGTCGGTCGGTCGGTCGGTCGGTCGGTCGGTCGGTCGGTCGGTCGGTCGGTCGGTCGGTCGGTCGGTCGGTCGGTCGGTCGGTCGGTCGGTCGGTCGGTCGGTCGGTCGGTCGGTCGGTCGGTCGGTCGGTCGGTCGGTCGGTCGGTCGGTCGGTCGGTCGGTCGGTCGGTCGGTCGGTCGGTCGGTCGGTCGGTCGGTCGGTCGGTCGGTCGGTCGGTCGGTCGGTCGGTCGGTCGGTCGGTCGGTCGGTCGGTCGGTCGGTCGGTCGGTCGGTCGGTCGGTCGGTCGGTCGGTCGGTCGGTCGGTCGGTCGGTCGGTCGGTCGGTCGGTCGGTCGGTCGGTCGGTCGGTCGGTCGGTCGGTCGGTCGGTCGGTCGGTCGGTCGGTCGGTCGGTCGGTCGGTCGGTCGGTCGGTCGGTCGGTCGGTCGGTCGGTCGGTCGGTCGGTCGGTCGGTCGGTCGGTCGGTCGGTCGGTCGGTCGGTCGGTCGGTCGGTCGGTCGGTCGGTCGGTCGGTCGGTCGGTCGGTCGGTCGGTCGGTCGGTCGGTCGGTCGGTCGGTCGGTCGGTCGGTCGGTCGGTCGGTCGGTCGGTCGGTCGGTCGGTCGGTCGGTCGGTCGGTCGGTCGGTCGGTCGGTCGGTCGGTCGGTCGGTCGGTCGGTCGGTCGGTCGGTCGGTCGGTCGGTCGGTCGGTCGGTCGGTCGGTCGGTCGGTCGGTCGGTCGGTCGGTCGGTCGGTCGGTCGGTCGGTCGGTCGGTCGGTCGGTCGGTCGGTCGGTCGGTCGGTCGGTCGGTCGGTCGGTCGGTCGGTCGGTCGGTCGGTCGGTCGGTCGGTCGGTCGGTCGGTCGGTCGGTCGGTCGGTCGGTCGGTCGGTCGGTCGGTCGGTCGGTCGGTCGGTCGGTCGGTCGGTCGGTCGGTCGGTCGGTCGGTCGGTCGGTCGGTCGGTCGGTCGGTCGGTCGGTCGGTCGGTCGGTCGGTCGGTCGGTCGGTCGGTCGGTCGGTCGGTCGGTCGGTCGGTCGGTCGGTCGGTCGGTCGGTCGGTCGGTCGGTCGGTCGGTCGGTCGGTCGGTCGGTCGGTCGGTCGGTCGGTCGGTCGGTCGGTCGGTCGGTCGGTCGGTCGGTCGGTCGGTCGGTCGGTCGGTCGGTCGGTCGGTCGGTCGGTCGGTCGGTCGGTCGGTCGGTCGGTCGGTCGGTCGGTCGGTCGGTCGGTCGGTCGGTCGGTCGGTCGGTCGGTCGGTCGGTCGGTCGGTCGGTCGGTCGGTCGGTCGGTCGGTCGGTCGGTCGGTCGGTCGGTCGGTCGGTCGGTCGGTCGGTCGGTCGGTCGGTCGGTCGGTCGGTCGGTCGGTCGGTCGGTCGGTCGGTCGGTCGGTCGGTCGGTCGGTCGGTCGGTCGGTCGGTCGGTCGGTCGGTCGGTCGGTCGGTCGGTCGGTCGGTCGGTCGGTCGGTCGGTCGGTCGGTCGGTCGGTCGGTCGGTCGGTCGGTCGGTCGGTCGGTCGGTCGGTCGGTCGGTCGGTCGGTCGGTCGGTCGGTCGGTCGGTCGGTCGGTCGGTCGGTCGGTCGGTCGGTCGGTCGGTCGGTCGGTCGGTCGGTCGGTCGGTCGGTCGGTCGGTCGGTCGGTCGGTCGGTCGGTCGGTCGGTCGGTCAGTCAGTCAGTCAGTCAGTCAGTCAGTCAGTCAGTCAGTCAGTAACGGAAGAGTTTTATATATATTGATTAGGATATAAAAACTCATTGGATATTTTAGTACCTACCGTATTAGGCTGTAAGGAATCCTAACACGGTGTATGGAAATTACAGAGCTAATAATTTAACCGTATTATTCATAAAGATACCGTACATTTTAAAAGCTTTACTGCAGGTCTACTTATTTGGTTTGTTGTATGGTAAATACGTGACATCCTGTCTAAATTGACATACGTCAAATAACTAAAATGCACTTTACAGGGTTAGTAAATAATTAAAAAACTTACAGTAAAATGTATACTAAGGTTAGTTTAATCGTATTTTCCCATCAATATAATAATTTAATACTAGATTTTACCGCAACTTTGACACACCATACAAAACTGATTATTATTCGTTGGTTGTTTTATTTATTATTGTATTTTGGTTTACTGTTTTGTTGTTGTTTTTTTTTGTGTTCCATTTTTGCATGTTTGTGTCAACGTTGTTAAAAAAATGTATCTTTTTTTTTTAACTTTCTCCACTTGGGTAGAAATCCATTTTCCATCTTTTTTTACCGTTTAACTTAACCTTCACTGACTGCACTCTGCTGCTTCGCCAGTTAAATTTTCCTTCAAATATGTTTTATTTGTAAGGTTTCATTAAAATCTATTTCGTAGTTTTTACGTGAAAGAGTTACAGACATCCTTTATTACAAACTTTGTTGTTTATAATATTAGTAGGATTATTAAAACCCTCGGGCCTTTTTCAAATTAAAGTTTTATAACGAAAAAAAAAAAAGGTTAAAGAGGTTATCAATTCGACCTTTATGTATGTTTGTATGCATGTTTGTCCGCGATTATTTCGATTTTGTCAAAACCAATTTTCACAAAAGTACTTTTTAAATTCAGAAGAAGTGTTTTAGTACCTATTTTTTACCGATTTTAGAAAAGAGGAAGTTCTCAGTTTAGGTTTGTATCAGTTTATTGATTAAGGTTTTGGGTACACGTCCCGGGACCTTATTAATATGTTTTTTCCATCCGTCCGTCTGTCTGTCTGCCAAAGGCACTAATTTCCGAAACGGCTCGATTAATTTCAACGAAAAAAAATTCACGATATTTTATTTATTGTCCAAAGAATACTAACAAATATTAAAAACATCAAAAAATTATGGCAATTTAGAGAAAAATGCAAAAATTGTGCAAAAATCTTCCTTTTTTGAGCAAACTTTTGTCGAGTCTCTACTGAGATATTGACCTGGTCAACAGACATTAAATAATGATCATTTGTAACTTCACTTAATGTAGATTAACAACAAATATTAAAAAAAATGTTAAGAAGCTAGCCAAATTCACACCAATTACTCTTTTATGAGTATAACCTGCGTACATAAAGAAACGATCTCAAAATGGCGGCCGTTGTATGGGCTGTCTCGCTTCTCAACTCTTCCCTCATACTAATATACGCAAGATAGCATTCGTTCGGCCGTTATTTTCAAATCGTTTCTTTATCAGCGCGGCTTATAAAAAAAAATCGTCGCCATATTTAATTCATTCCGTTCCGTTGTGTAGAGAGATGGGAGAACGTTACGATGCCGTAGATTGATTGATTGATTGTTTTGTTATTCGCCCTTTCAGGTCAGGCAAAAGAACATAATAGCCCATACAGCCAAATATTCATTATTCGTGTTTCCTAAACTAATTATATTACTGGAAACTTCTTAGCGTGAGTCCGTTTATTTAATATATATGTGTATATGTGTAATATATGTGTATCAACACAAAATATTATCAAAATAGCCCCTTACTAGGAAGAACCTGTATCAGTGCCAGTAACAATTACAGCCCTTGCATACCATTTTCTGATTGCACGGATCCGTGAGCTGAGATGAAAATGTTTCATCGTGCGTGTGTTGGCATCCCATACCCCGTAACGGGCAGTGCTTACCGCCGTAATAGGCTTCAAACTTTTTTTTGCCGCCATAATAGGAATTCCGAATTGTCAGAAAAAATATTTATTTAAAATTAATTATCACTCTAGAATAAATAAAACGACAACTGAAATAGAAAATATAATTATCATGAGTGTCAAAAAAAAATTCAAATATCTGCTAAAATATTTAGAAATGCTTAATTTCTTACCCTACTTTAAAATGTCGTCAAAACGCGCCGTAATAGGGCATGTTATCCTATCTATACCAATATTATAAAGAGGAAACATTGGTTTGTTTGTTTGTAACGAATAGGCTCCGGAAATACTGAACCGATTTAAAAAATTATTTTACTGGTAGGAAGCTACACTATCCCCGAGTGACATAGGCTATATTAGATTTTCAAAAAAACTAGGGATCCTTACTTAAACTCAAATAATGTAACTCAAGGTGCAATATTTTTTCCGTTCTTTACATATTTTGACAGGTGGTTTGTTGTTGTTGTTTGTTTCTTTTTATTCGCCCATTCTGAGCAGTCAAAAGAACATAGTCCTAGAGTGAAGTCTTTAGAGTTATCTATACTCTATGACGTAACGAAGTAAGCGGTAATAGCTCGTATATACAGTGTGTCCGGGGAAGTTATAACATAATTTGAAGGGTGTATTCTATGATCAATTTCATCGATGAAAACACCCCATATGGGGGGTCGCAGCCTCACCCCCCCTCAGTATGATGTTTTTTTTTTTTTTGCAAAAGTCGACCCCGCCTACTTTTAAATTCACAGTTAAAGATCTAAGGGTCACAGAACCTTCATTAAGGTCTTGATCGAAGGTTAAGTAGTTAGGCTACCTAAGTTACTAAAAAAATAACCAAATGTTGCTTTTACATTTTTTTTTTAAATATGATAAACAAAAAAAAAAAAATTTTTTGTGTTTTTTTACGGTTTTTCAAAGTTTCCACAAAAAAATGCAGATACTTTTTTTATTTTTTTGTGTTTTATTGTTAGCTTTTGAGTTGTTCTCCAAATTGGTATTAGATTTATTTCTCTACGTCTGTTACTTCAGAAATCATCAACTACCAAAAAGACCCTTCGCTTTTACCTTTTAATTTAAGATTTCAGTTTAACCCACTTTTATTAAAAATAAAGTCAATATTTAGTTCTTTTGTTAGTTATTTTGGTAGCCTACCTACTTAGCCTTCGTACAAGACCTAAATTAAGAGTCCTTTACGCGAACAGTGGCGCCAGTTTGCCTTGTCTTACTTACAAAATAAACACTTGTTTATTTTGTAAGTAACTTACGTAGCCTAACTACTTAGCTTTCGATCAAGACCTTAATGAAGGTTCTGTGAGCCGTAGATCTTTAACTGTGAATTTAAAAGTAGGCGGGGTCAACTTTTGCAAAAAAAAAATTAAAAACATCATACTGAGGGGGAGGGTAAGGCTGCGACCCCCCATATGAAGTGTTTTCATCGATGAAATTGATCATAGAATACACCCTTAAAATTATGTTATAACTTCCCCGGACACACTGTATATATATTTTTATGTATGATCACGCATATTTTTTTACTGGGTGGACCGATTTTGATAATTCTTTTTTTAATCGACAGGTTATACCTTGAAATTGGTCCCATAAAAATTTGGAAATAAAATTCTAACCCTAACAGTGGAAAAATAGGGGTTTATTATTATTTATATTATTATACTTAAACCATCAAAGAAATTAAACATAAATAGACTTAAATACAAATATAACTGTGGGATTTTTTTAAATATGTAAGAATTAATAAATATTATTTTTTTTATAAATAAAAGTATTTGTGAAAAAAAGTGTTTTATATCCAAATTTCCAAAATAAATATATGTCTACCCCGTGCGAAGCCGGGACGGGCTGCTAGTATTATTATAAGTTTATATTTTTACTTTACTGTTCACTTACAGATTGTATTGCCGTGTTGTAGGTTGTGTGGCCACCTTGTGGGGTGCGACCACCTTGTGAAGGGTGGGGCCAAAAAAACTGAAAAGTAAACAATAAAAACTTTTCATCAAATAATTAAACCGCCGAAAAAACTGAAGAGCATGAAATAATTGGGAAAAAAATTCTATTTAGACTTAAAATTTACTAACTTCTTAAAGTACTTTTGGTTTACCAAGTAATTTGGAGTCGGCGACACAGAATCAACGAATAAAGATCACTAAATTACCTGAAAATCAAAGAAATAACCGAAAGACGTGTGCCGCTGCGCATCGCGCTTGAATTTGCTTGTGTGGTATGGGTCCGACTAAAAATTACTTGGTTTACCAAAAGTACTTTAAGAAGTTAGTAAATTAAGTCCTAAATAGAAAATTTTCCCCATTATTTCATGCTTTTCAGTTTTTTCGGCGGTTTAATTTTTTGATAAAAAGTTTTTGTATATAATATCTTTGAATATAGAAAATAATATAATAATATAAATGTCCTTAGTCAAAAATTATTTCACTGTTGGGAAGCTGCACAGCACAATCCCTGGGTGACATATGCTAAGAACATTCTTAAAAAATAAGCGGTACGAAGTTCGCCGTGTCAGCTATAAAAAAAAAATAAATTATGATAGGATACTTGTTAAATATACCTACATCGTCGGCGACCTGTAAAATTATTTCAGACTAGAGACTGCCTCGCGGTTTTTCCCGCGCAGATTTCTCATAAACACAAAAATCCCGTTTTTTTTCCGTTCCCGTGGGAATTTTAGGAAATCCCTTCTTAGTGCTTACCTACACCCCTCAAAGAACCCACGTGCCAATTTTCAGCTTTCTACGACCAGTAGTTTCGGCTCTGCGTTGTCTGTCAGTCAGTCAGTCAGTCAGTAACGGAAGAGTTTAATGTATATTGATATTTTAAACTGTGAGATTCGTTGTTGGGTCAATTTTAAAATGTTTTTTGAACAATTCAGCAATGTCCTCCCTACACTTACTGGCATGCTAGAAGGAGCATTCAGGTTTTTGGTTTTCTTCCAAAAATCACTAAATTTTTTGTTTGCATGGTTAGAAGCTATTACCTATATCCATTTTTATTTGTTCAGCATTGTCTTGACACCATTTCAATTTAGCTTTGAAAATTTTTCTAGTCCTTACCATTAGCCGCATATTGCAAACCAAGTTTTGGTTTCCCATACAAGACCCATGGCGGCTAGTTCGGCGTAACAGATTTGTCTATGGTATCGTGCGCTCTAGACTGCATTACCAAAGAACAAGAGCTATTTTGCAATACAGAAAAACCGAAAGTGTTACGCCGTCCGTCCTAGACCGCGACTGTACCTCAATAAGGACAATAAATATTTTTTATTACCTATTTCATAAAAAAATATTTATTGTCCTTATTTACAGTATGTACTTAAGGTGGTAACTCTCGGTATGGCGCGAAATTCAAATTTTTTCGCGTTTTTTTATTATTCTGGCGAAAGTATTCATTTCTAATAAAGTTTTAATGAATTCGCGTATGTAAAAAACCATTTCCCACATTGTAAAACAACGTTTTTAGAAGACAGACCTACTGATTTTGTGCCTAAGGACATAAAGGCCAAAAATTTGAATTTCGCGCCATACCGTGACTTACCGCCTTAAATACAATTTTATCAATTACAAATATTTTAGCTAGAACTACAACAATGACTATAAAACTTTTTATCAAAAAAAAAACCCCAAAAAAAAAACTGAAAAGCATAAAATAATAATCGAATTACTAAGTTCTTAAAGTAATGTAGGGTATCCCAAGTAATTTTAAGTCGGCGCCACAGATTCCTCGTACAAAGATCACTAAATTAGGTACCTTAAATTTAAAGAAATAACCAAAATTGAAAAAAGTTAAAATTACTTGAGATACCATACTTTAAGAACTTAGTAATTCGATTATTATTTTATGTTTTTTTTCGGCGGTTGTATTTTTTTAATAAAAAGTTTTATTTTATGCTTTTCAGTTCTTTCAGGGTTTTATTATTTTCTTCTCCCACAAGGTGGTCAGTGGTCACACAGCATAAGGTGATCAGACAACATGGTTGACAGGGACGACAAGACCGGTCGGTATGGCGATTTGTGGGGGAGGCCTATATCCAGCAGTGGACGTCTTTCGGCTAAAATGTTTATTATTTTATTTCATTTCAAAAGATATATAATGTAAATACAGAACACAGCAATGCAACCTGTGAGTGCATAAAAGTCCCACTGACCAAAGAGTCACCCCTATTTTCCTACCCTTAGGGTGGGAATTTTATTTCCAAATTTTTATGGGACCCACTTCAAGGTATGCCCTGTCGATTAAAAAAAGAATTATCAAAATTGGACTACTCTGTAAAAAGTTATGCGTGATCATATATTAAATATATATATACGTGTCGAATTGAGTACCTCCACCTTTTTTTTTCGTCGGTCAAAAATAGACATTATTATTTACAGGTTTATTACTTGAAATGAAAGCTTTATTTCACTTTCAGCATCACGTATACCTAGATATTTCCCGGATGTATTCTGGCCGCAACTAAAAAAGGTCTTCCTTGAGCCAGGCAAATTTTTCATGCTACATAGGAGCATGAAAGATAGAGCTTTGACGTGATACCAGAGAGGTTGAAAACCGCCGCGTGATCCCGTGCACCGAGACCGCGTGAGAGTGGAAAACCCGCACTCGAAATTTATAAACCCCGCCTTTCATAAAGAGCAAGTAAGCAATAGTGGCAACAACAAATATATTCTAACTAAAGAAAACAGCAAATATCTTTTTATGTATTTACAATTTCGTCTATAACAGAAACTAATCGTATAGCTGGTATTAATATAGTTTAAATATTATATCGTTCATAAAACGAATGACTGTTAATATTATGTATTTTGTTACCGCATTGTAGCAGGCAACCAGCAGGGACAAAGGTTTATTAAAAATACAATTATTATATGAGTTAGCATCTTAAATAGGTTAGTAGTTAGTATCTTCTATCTATCTATCTATATATATATCAATCTATATAGCAATGATAAAGAGGGAAAATTAGATTGTCTGTTGGGAAGCTACACTATCCCCGAGTGACATTAGGCTATATTAGATTTTCAAAAAAAATTGGGATCCTTACTTAAACTCAAATAAAGTAACCCAAGGTGCAATTTGTTTACATATTTTGACACGTGGTTTTTTTTTTTTTTTCGTATTTTATTCCATTGGGAAAGGCAAAGGCAGAGCCGTACAGCTTTTGACAGGTGGTTTGTTGTTGTTGTTTGTTTCTTTATTCGCCAATTCTGGGGAGTCTAAGAAACAAAGTCTATAGAGCCAAGTCTTAAGTAGTATCTTATATTCTATGGCGTAACGAAGATAGCCGGGACAGCTCGTATGAAATTAAAATCGCTTAACGCGTCTGTCCCTATGTATGCTTATATCTTTAAAACAACTGAACGGATTTTGATGAGGTTTTTTTAATAGATAGAGTGATTCAAGAGGAAGGTTTATAAGTATAAAACATGCACAATATAGTAATAGGTAAGGCGGTACGAAGTTCGCCGGGTCGACTAGCTACTTATAAAAAGCAAAATTTCCAATATGTTAAAGCTTTGTAAAATAACGCTAACAATATATGTATGTAGCTATCATGTTGACTTGATTCTAGCTGGTGTCATTGCAATCAGGGTGTAAAGAGAGTTAACGCGCCGATAGGCGCTATCTCTCGAGGCGACCCTAACGTCCCTAACCGCTACCCACGGACGGACAACCTTATCAAGGACATATTTTACGAGGACATCTTACCATTGAGGATAATTTTATCAGTCAGTTTACGTATTTCTAGTTTAGTTATGGTAAATTTATCTTCTTTACAGAAGAACCAATTGTACCGCAACAATACAATCCTACTCATTATGCGGACTTGGAACTAAAACAAGCTTACGGTATCATTTGTTACCCGTCAACTAAATCTTTCAGCTAATATTGAGCATCCTATTAGATACCTGCTCTGATTCTCAAACAGAAGCAACAAACAATGTGATAACAGCAGCACATACTCGCTACGGCGAAGCGTTAACTTCCACGTGCAAGAAATACTCAATTACAGCAGGCTCCGGTGACAGAGACAAATGTGCTGAAAGTACGTAAACGGGAGCTAACATCACTATGCTTTATAGATAGGTGGTGAGAATTTCGGTAAAGTACTTGCACGGAATCCACATCGCGGTGGGTTGCAGTTTAGGTCAGTACGAATTGAATAAAATTTTGTCCTATGTTGCTGCGTTTTCGCGTTATAGCGGATTGAACTGGTCAAAAATAAACTATGCTAAATCATTTGCGCCTTTGGGGTTCCTGGTTACAATCATCTTGAAACTAAAGAAAATCGAAGAGGCAGACACTTGGGGCTCTGCGTTTTCATGGGATGGAGGTGCAAAAATGTAAAAAAAAAAAACTCTACTAAATCATTTGCTCACGATTCTAATTGTGACCATTCGATTCATTTGGACTCCCTGGATACAAAAAACCATTTGGCAGACACTTTGCTCGCTGATTTTTAGCTGTACGACTGTTTGAAATTCACGGAATCAAAGCAATGCGGGTATTGCATCGGATAAAGAGGATTCCTTCTGTCATACGTTTACAGGGTGACTATACATATAATCATTAGCCCCAGAGGCAGACAATGTGCAAATGATTTAGTACAGTTTTCTTATTTTTACATTTTTGAAACGTTGTAAATTGAAAACGCAGGGCCACCATGATTGCAGCCTATTTTTCCGAGGTCCTTCTCATTGTCTTTCTTTGATCTACATACGTCTGCCAAACGTGCAAATCATAACATTTTTTTAAATTATTAAAGTAAATTCAAAAATTTATATCTAAAAAAGTCAGAGGCCTTGAAGATGTCTGCCTCTTCGATTTTGTGTATTTACATGATGACTATAATCATCAGCCCCAGAGGCAGACATGTGCAAATGATTGAGCATAGTTTATTTTTTTGACAAGTTCAATCCGCTAACTATAATAACCAGCCAAAGTACTACACATTTGTACTGGTGAATAGATTAATCTAACTATGTAAAATATTTATCTAATAGAATAACATCAATTTCGGCTCATATCAAACATATTATTATAAACCAATGAATACATATAGCGTCTTATGCGAGTATGTATATGAGCAACTACACTATTTTAAAAGCACTTCATCTTACGTATATACTTATACAGGATGTTTCTGACAAGGCGGTAATAAATCATAGGAGGGATTCTGCTCACCATACCTAACAACTTTCCCAAAGCAACATGGGTCGAAATCTCAAAACAAAAATCAGCCGTCCCGTACATTGACCCCGTAAGCTGATCGAACCAATGTATGGAACAGCTGTTATTTTTTTTGAGATTTCGACCCATGTTGCTTTGGGAAAGTTGTTAGTTATGGTAAGCAGAATCCCTCTTTTGATTTATTACCGCCTTGTCAGAAACACCCAGTATATTATATTGATAGACTTATATCCTTTCCCTTTAGAGGATTTAGATATGCTCTACTTAAAGACGTATGTAAGTAATAATAAAATGCTCGTAAGCCTTTTTCTTTATAATAGATACATTTTATTTATAAGTATTAAGTTCCAATCCCAGTAGAGTGAATTACCTCTTTCATTTATGTCCTGGCTGTGGTCGCGGTCGCGTGCTCGAGAGCGGTTCATTTCCGAGCGTGTATCCGCGGCGGCGCCTATTTCCTGCGACGCTGTTTACGAGCACAGCCTCTTTTACCGCACTTATTATAAAGATAAAGGATGCGCGTATCCTAAATAAATAAAGCAGTTCATATTATGAAATTGCGTTTCTTTACAGCAGCGTGTACCTAAACTCAATATTAAAAAAAGAATTATTAAAATCGGTACACAGTAAAAAGTTATGCGTGATCATACATAAAATATATATATATATATATATACGCGACGAATTGAGAACCTCCTCCTTTTTGTTTTTTCCTCGGTTAATAAAAAGAGTCGCCTTCGCCAAAAATTGCGTTCGTTCTATTTTGGTTCAGACGAGATGACGTCACACGCATCCGAGTAAATATTAACTTTTAGCGGTGTTTGCGAGAACTAACTTAAATTCTTATTATCATCGTAAGTCATTATTACATCGTAAGTACATTATTAGCATTAATCTTACATGTGGTAACAAATAAAATATTCTGATTCAGTAATAAATAGTCTGATTTTGATAATTCAAAAAGATAATTCATAATAAAAAAAGTTTTGTCATGAAGAATGGCGTGGATAATAATTCAATATTTTGAATTTTCCATAACTATCTACATATATGCGTGACTGCTCCGTGGCTCAGTTGGCAGTGATGTGGACTCAGTAAGCGTGTGCACCCGGGTTCGATTTCCGGGCGGGGCGAATATTGATATGATGAATATCGATGTTTGTTTCCGGTCTGGGTGTGATGTTCGTCTCTGTGTGTGTTTCGGGCACCCTAGATACAGGTTCTTCCTAGTTAGGGGCTCTGAGTGTGATGTGTTATTATTATCAATCAATATATATAAAACTCTTCCGTTACTGACTGACTGACTGACTGACAGACAACGCAGAGCCGAAACTACTGGGCGTACAAAGCTGAAATTTGGCATGTAGATTCCTTAGGGAGTGTAGGTGAGCACTAAGAAAGGATTTCCCGAAATTCCCACGGGAACGGGAAAAAACGGGATTTTTGTGTTTATGAGAAATCTGCGCGGGAAATACCGCGGGGCAGCCTCTAGTATATATATAAAACTCTTCCGTTACTGACTGACTGACTGACTGACTGACTGACTGACAGACAATGCAGAGAAACTACTGTTCGTAGCGGGCTGAAATTTTGCACGTGGGTTCCTGGGAGAGTGTAGATGAGCACTAAGAAGGGATTTCCCGAAATTCCCACGGGAACGGGAAAAAACGGGATTTTTGTGTTTATGAGAAATCTGCGCGGGAAAAACCGCGGGGCAGACTCTAGTTATCAATATATATAAAACTCTTCCGTTACTGACTGACTGACTGACAGACAACGCAGAGCCGAAACTACTAGGCGTAGCGGGCTGAAATTTTGCATGTAGGTTTCTAAGGGAGTGTAGGTTAGCACTAAGAAAGCATTTCCCGAAATTCCCTCAGGAACGGGAATTACGGAACTTTTTAGTTAGTATGAAAAATCGACATCATTGAGTGTATCAACGTGAAATTTGGTGTACAGGTTCCTCAGTGTACTTAAGGGTGTCAAAGAAAGGAATTCAGAAAGAAAGAAAGAAAGAAAAGAAAGAAAGAAAACATATTTATTCGCAACAACAACGACACACATTACAAAACAAATTAAACAAAAACATAACAGAAAATTACAAAAATAACAAAGATTAAAACATAAAAAAAAAAATACAAGACTACACATAAATAAATTCGACTTTCAGAGGTGTATGCCGTGGTGTGCCGCTGCAGCCGCAAAATGGTACTAGCTCAGCATGTGCTGAAGGTTTGTACCATCAGCGCTGATTTTCAGCTAGTGCCAGCGTAACTCACAAGCGTGCCACAAGTGCGCAACAAGTAAATAAAAATAAAAATAAAATATTGCTCCAATATAGATAAATAAAAACAAATAAAAACAGAATACATACTATTACAAATATAAAATATTAGGTTCGTAAATATACAAGAGGGATGCGATTACGTCTCAGTCATAGGTCATTGAAGATCGTGCGGCAATGGTTGGGGTTTGAAGTTATAAAAGCCTCTGCTGGTCAAGCAAATACACCTTGAGCTTGCGGCCAAAGGTATACCTACTTGCAGCTTCACGGACCGGAGGGGGGATATTATTCCAGCACTTGGACGCCGCATACCACGGAAGGCCGTCAGCCGATGCGCAGGGATGAGCAGCCTAGTCCTGTGAACGTGGCGCTCTCGTGTTGAAAATTTTAGCTTTTTAAACAGGTAGCTAGGCTGCTGGGTGTGCACTACGCCAAACAGCAGCGTGGCGAGGTGCAGCTGCCGACGAGAGTCCATGTTTAGTAGCTTCGCATTGTTCAAGTGTGGAGTAATGTGGGAACGGGGAAGGACTTTGAAACAAAAACGTGCACATGCGTTTTGTACACGTTGAATTAACCTCTTGGTCCGTTCAAGTATACAGCCACCATAAACGACATCGCAGTAGTTTAATCTTGATAATATCAGAGATTCACAAAGACGGACACGCAAATCCGTTCTAAGGTAATCGCGAATATTATAAAGAATCTTTAGTCGATAAAAGCAATTGCTAACGATGCTTGTGATGTGCTTCTCAAAGCGTAGCTCACCATCAATCAGCAAACCAAGATTTTTTGCTTCTTCAACTCGTTCCACTGGTTCACCCATTATAGCTATATCATTGGCGGAGAGGGCTTGCACCGTATTACTGATTTGACATTTAGTGCCCAGAACCATGAACTTGGATTTACTGGGATTAAGTACCAGGCAGTTACGACTAGACCACAAAGCAATCCTATCCAGCTCCTCGTTCATTAACTGCACAACAGCGGCTGCTTTACCAGGGACTGTTGACTTATATAATTGCACATCGTCAGCATAAAGATGGTAGTTGGTGTTTGTGATAGATTTGGTAATGTCAGCATTGTACAAAATAAACAATAAAGGGCCAAGTATGGAACCCTGTGGTACACCCCTTGAAACCAACCTGGTTGATGAGAACTGTGTCGTACCATTTGACCTTTGAAGAGCTACAGTTTGCAAACGACCTGATAAGTAATCACCAAACCACCGGATTGTTGCAATGTCAAACCCGTAATACGACATCTTCGACAATAGAAGGGGGATGCTAATGCAGTCGAAAGCTCTGGAAAAGTCTAGCAGCACCAAAATTGTACTCTGGCCACCGTCGAGCGCTGAGAGCACGTTATCCACGACGTCTAGCAACGCCGTGCTCGTTCCACGTCCTTTTCGAAATCCAGACTGCAACTCCGGTAGCAGACCGTTCCCCTCCAGATATCTCGAGAGCTGATCACATACAACCCGTTCTATTATCTTAGACATGCAAGGTAAGATACTAATGGGGCGGAGTTCGGAAATTGAGACGGGATTAGGATTTTTAGGAAGGGGTGTAACCTTTGCAATCTTCCAGTCGGTCGGAAATGTCTGGGTCAGTATACTGCAATTAACTATGGCAGTTAGGACGTGTAGTGTAGTTGGTAATGTCAGTAAGATCATGTCTATGTCAATTAGATCAACGCCTTTAGCCTTTGTGTGAATGCTAGTTAAGATTTTAAACACACAGTCCATACTAACAGTATCAAGTGAAAACTTTGTCGCTTTGTCATGTCTATGGTATTCAAAAAAAGTCATGTCTGAGATATTAACGTCTGTCTGTCCAGGCACATTTAGAAATTGGTCATTTATTGCGTCAGCGTCGGTAAAGTGCGGGGGTAACTCCGCGTTCCGTGTATTTGGCAGGACGTTACGCTTGAGGTTTTTCCACAGTCGCTTAGAGTCTTGAGAACAGTTATTTATACTCTCTTCAAAGAAGGCCCGTTTCTCGCTGTGTATGGCTTCGATGACGAGATGTTTGAGATCAAGATAATATTTTTTATGTCCGTCTTGTCCAGTCTGTTTGTATCTCTTATGTGCTTGATCTCGTAATCTCATCATCAACCGAACATTTTGCGTCAACCACGGCTTCGGAGATTCCTTCACAACTGTAGTCTTAACTGGCGCATGTCTGTCATAGAGTCCAGTAAGATGTTCATTAAAGACTGTCAGCATGTCATTTACGTCTGTAAAAGAAGTGATTATGTAAATAATTCACAAAATTCTTACGGGAACGGGACTTACGAGACTTTTTTTGTTAGAATGAAAAATCGACATCATTCAGTGTATCGACGTGAAATTTGGTGTGCAGGTTCCTTAGTGAATGTAGGAATGATGAAAGAAAGGAATTAACAAAATTCCCACGGGAACGGGAATCACGAGACTTTTTTTTTAGTGAGACTGAAAAATCTACTTCCTTGAGCGTAACGACGTAAAATTTAGTGTACAGGTTTCTCAGTAAATTTAGGAACGTTGAAAAAAAGTAATTTTCAAATTTCTCACGGGAACAGGAATTACGAGACTTTTATCATTGAGTGTATCGTGGTGAAATTTGGTGTACAGGTTTCTCAGTAAATTTAAAAGCGTTTAAAAGAAAGGAATTCACAAAATTCCCACGGGAACGGGAATTACGAGACTTTTTTTTCGTAAAAATTAAAAATCGACATCATTGAATGTATCGGCGTGAAATTTGGTGTACAGGTTCTTAGTGAATTTAAATGCGTTGAAAGAAAGAAATTCTCAAAATTCCTACGGGAACGGAAAGTAAGAGCCTTTTTTTGTGACAATGAAAAATCGACTTCCTTGAGTGTGTCGACGTGAAATTTAGTGTACAAGTTCCTCAGTGGAATTAAATTAATTTTCATGCGAATGGGAATTACCGGAAAACTGGTTCTTCAATGGATGTAAGGGCGCGTTATAACCATAAATTTTCCAAAAAAAAACGGGAACGGTATCTAAAGAAGGGAATTTTTCGTAAGTTTAAAACTACCTACAATAGCTAGAAATAAGAGGAACATAGATTCAGAGTTTTATTAAGAATACTAGCTGTCCCGGCAAACTTCGTATCGCGCTTTACAATTCTTAAAAAAACTTCTCACCTATTTTTCTATGTTTTCTCACATTTTAAACCTTCACTGGACGAACATTTCAAAACCAAAATCAGCTAAATCGGCCCGGCCGCGTAAAGCCAAAATCTGTATACTATTCAACACCTAAATGTGTTGACCTCACACAGATATTGTCTCTCATTTGCCGAAAAATGTGAGGACACAATCTGTTTTGGCTCAACACCCTATATTGACAGTTTTTACGCAACATGTTTTGTCCAGTCTTTGGAATTAAAGTAAGAGCCAAATTATGTTCGCGCTCAACACTTTTCTATGGTAACGCGTTGAGCCGCAACATGATTGTTCGAACTAAACATTATTAGAAAGGTTCCAACCTGTTTTGAAGATAGGCATTAGAGCGAGATAGATAATAATTTAGTATTTTGTAATCCAGAGGTTAGTAACCGACATTCCTATGATTGTGTTAGCATTGCATTTTGGGACAGTTAACCTGTAATAATATTGAAATAATATTGAATAAAATTATAGTGTAATAATATTGAATATTTAGTAGAGTTTAGTTTCTTTCTTGATTAGTGTGTTTTTTAAACAATAAAGAGATCATTCATTATTTTCATTCATTAAATATCGTTGGTTATTATTATTAAATCATAATAAATATGAAGTTGACTGACTTAGAATAATTATTGTTATATAAAAGAGAATTACATTCAAAAGTATTTTTTTTTAATTTGTGTCCAAATAGTCAGCGTTTTAAACAGTAAGTTAAGTAAGTATATATATTAAAAAAAAAAACTTTTTTTTAAACAGAACCGCCTTTAATAAACTGACACATACCTACTTAAATCGAGAATAAAATAAGATGTTCAAGGATAAGAAGTAGGTTTTTCGATTAAATAAGTATTAAAATATTCTCCTAAATATAACCAATACACTTTCTTTTCTGAAAACCGCATCAAGATCGCTTTAGCCAAACTCAAGATAATCATACGGACAAACATACATACAGATCAAACTTAGAAACTCCTTTCTTGAAGTCGTTTTAAAAAAAAAAACTTAAAACTTTTGGCTTTTCTTATTACTTTTCATTACTTATAACTCTTCAATAATGTTAAATTAATTAAGTACTATAATTTAGTCTACAATATATTTATTAAAAAACTAAAATAAGCGTTTCAAGTAGTTTCAACGGTGTTGGCGCGTAACATACTTTGTCCTTTCAAAAAGCTTTAGATACTAAGTTTAGGAGACACGTTCTGTTGCGGCTCAACTCATACAGCGTTGGGCCATACACAGATTGTGGCTTTACGCGGCCCGGCCGTTCTCGAGTTTTAGCGAGACTAACGAACCACGACTAATTTTTATATATATGGTAGATTAAGAAAATATTTACCAAAATTCACATGTTAACGGAACAATCCCAAAAATATAAAGCGCCTAAAAATTTTTAACTTTTTTTTACTCGCGTAAGTACATAATCCGACTACCTAGCTTGCTAATATCCCACTCAACCAGCTTATAGAAATGCTAGGAATATAAGTTTCAGTGACTGAATGGTGGAGTGTAGTAAGGAATTCCTGAAGTTGCCACGGGAACTAAAATAAACAAAATATTACTATTGTGTAGATATTTTTAGAAGGTATTATGGATGCGATTAGAAATAATGACTCGAAATTCCTGAGTAGGAAATCAACCAGTAATTAACGTTTATAATGAAAATGCGCGTGCGAAGCTGCGGGCAAAAGCTAGTTATTATTATATTGATCCTCATTCGTCGACTCCTCTCCTTTTTTGTTCGAACTGTGTATGTGACTCGGCGCTAGCGAAACGAAAAATAAGTCAGTTGCGGAGAGCATTTGGTCTCAGATCCGTACAATAATGTTTTTTTTTTAATTTTGCTAAACTCCTCTTCATAGAAAAATTTCAACAAAATTTTCTAAAGGAGCAGAAGTGAAAGTTGAAGAAGTTTTTAGGAGAAGTTCTTACGAGAGTTAATAAAAATAAAAAATAATAATAAAAAAGCCTATTTATTCTAAAACCATTTCAAAGTATATAACAAATTAATAATTTTATAAAAAATACTTAAACTAGGTTATAGACCCCTGTTAAGGGTAAAGGCCTCCTCCAAATCTTGCCATGCGTTTCTGTTAGAAGCTTTCTCAAACCATAAGCTTCCTGCTGTCTTTATTATTTCGTCTGCCCATCGTTCGTCTGGTCTGCCTACTCTTCGTTTCCCTTTAGGTCCTTTCCAGATGGTTGTGCTCTTTGTCCACCGCTGGTCCTGTGCGCGTGCTAGGTGACCAGCCCATTTCCACTTTAACTTTTTCGCGTGTTTTAAGGCATCGATGACGTTTGTTTTATTTCTTATAGCTGAGCATCGTATTTTATCTTGAAGTTTGATGCCGAGCGCTGATCTTTCCATTGCTCGTTGACAAACTTGAATTTTTTTCGAGCATTCTTTGTTAAATATCCAAGTTTGGCATCCATACGTTAGACATGGTAGAAGACAACTATCTACTCTCTTTTTAATATGGAAGGGCATTTTAGGCGCTTTTAGTATTTCTTTGTAGGACCAGAATTTTTTCCAAGTGAGTGATATTCTTCTGCTAATTTCTTCATCGTTTTTGTTCATGAATGATATCCTTTTTCCTAGATAGATGTATTCGTCCACGTATTCAAGGGCTTTGTCTTCAACATTAACCGGCGTTTTTTTGGAATTTGTCATCACTTTTGTTTTGGAGATATTCATTTCCAGGCCTATGTTGATGCTTACCATGTTAAGTTCATTAAACATTTTTTCAAGTTGTTTAGGCGCTTCCGAAACTATTGCAATGTCGTCAGCAAAACGTAAGTGGCTCATGAACCTGCCATCAATGTTGATGCCCTTTTTCGACCAGTCCAAGTCCTTCATGATGTATAGAAGTACTGCAATAAAGATTTTAGGTGATAATGGGTCTCCTTGGCGCGTACCTCTACATATTTTTATTTTGGCTCCTATTTGGTCCAGCTTGATCCTGCTCTCACTTTGTTTGTACAGGTTCATGAGAATGCTGATGTATGTTTCTGGGATATGTTGGTCTTGAAGTGCTTTCCAAATGCTTTCGTGAGATATAGAGTCGAAAGCTTTCGTGTATTCGACAAATGCAATGTACAGAGGTTTTTGGAACTCTACATATTTCTCCATGACTTGATCTAAGGTATGAATATGATCCTTTTCGGAAACCTGCTTGTTCGATAGGTTGATGTTTTTCAAATTCTGAAACAATCCTTTTTTCCAAACAGGAGGCAAATAATTTATAGGTCGATGGCATTAAACTTATGGGTCGGTAGTTACCAACATCTAACGGGTCTCCTTTCTTGTAAAGCAATATAATATTAGATTTGGACCATTCTTGCGGGACCTTCTTTTCTGTTAAAATTTTGTTGAATAATCGCGCCAACGGAGTTGCTAGGAAGTGTTTACCGATCTTGATTGCTTCGTTAGATATTTTTTCTGGTCCTGCACTCTTGTCGTTCTTCAATTTGTCTATATTTTTGAGGATATCTATTTCATCGAATTGTTTGACTGGATCCATGTTTGAATGATAAGAAACGTTCGCCACTATATTTTCGTCTTTGGATGAGTAGAGCTCTTTATAAAATTGTGTTGCATGATCGACGATTTCTTTCCTTGTCTGTATTTTTTTACATTTTTTGTTTTTGTTTTTCAGGCCAGAAATCCAATTTATATCTTTATTTACTTGTTTGTAAGCTTTTTTAACTCCGCCTGATATTTCAAAGTATTTTTTAAATATATTGAGCCGATAATCTTTGTAGTTTTTTCTTAAATTTTTATTTGTTAATTTGTATAGAGTTTTCAGCTCAATTTTTTGCTCGGGAGATAGATTTTTGGTATTTTGTAGGTCATGGCGCTTTTTTATAAGTTGTTTTGTTTCTTCACTGAGTATACTTTCCACTTTGTTTCCAATAGATTTTGCGTTCCTTAAACTCTCGGATACGATATTTATCATTCCTTTGTAGTGTTCATTTATTCCAGCATCCTGGTGAAAATTAAACTCATTTTTAGCCTTTTCTAATTTTTTTTGAAACCTTATTTGTTCGTCTTCAGTTTTTAATAGACTTGCTGTATTTCCGTAAGTGACTCTACATTTCTTTTGTTTTTCTATTTTTATTGTCGCTCTCACTAACCTGTGGTCGCTAGGGTATGTTATAGAGTTTATCACTTCGTGTATTAATTTCATAACAAGTCAGAAGTGGGATGTACACGCTGCCAATTTTGTAATTTGTTTTTTGCATGATTAGTATGGCCCTTTTTTCTATCACACGTTAAAATTAAAATTACGTCATTATTTAAAAATATTTTTGTTTTGAAATTGGAATTTTAACGTCCGTGATGGTATCATTATTTAACCAGACAACCAACATCATTTCCATCATTTTATTCATGGCGTTATTAACAGTTACCCTACCTACGTACAAAAAAAAAAAAAGTAACAAGAGTGTAATTGCAAAAGTTTTTTATTATAATATAAAGTAGAGGGAGATTAAAAGGGTATGAACTTGTCATCCGTTTTGCTTTAATGGAATACGTTGTTTCTGTGGTAATGCAGATATTTGTTTCTTATTAAATAGAGTTCAAGCTCAAATTCAAAATGTTTATTTTTGCAACATAGGTGTCAATGAAAGTTTTTATTTCTGATAAAATTAAACGTACCTACATACTTTCCTTGTAGTTATTAAAATAAATTAAAATAAAGTGTCAAAAACACTCTTAAAACTTGTTTCAACTGTGTACTTTTTATCTTCTTTGTCTGAAATAAGGTAGCCTGTGTCTCAGGCATAGCGCTCCAACTAAATTCATCCAAGTAATAATTTTAAAATGTGCCGGTTACTTTTAAATTGATAAAAAAAACAGAAAAAAAAAAACTTAAAGTAGGACTAAAATAAAAATAAATTATTGTATGTGGTGGGTGTGTTATTTCTTTGTGTGTAAAAATATAAATTATTTAATTTGTACAAGAATTTATTCGGTGTCATTATAATCTAAAAATTTCAGCTTATCGGTGACTTTTAATTGAAAAAAAAAAAAAAAAAGTGTTTTAATCAATAATATTATATTTTTTATTTTTACGATTAGATCAATTTGATAGCAAAAATTAAAACCAAGCCACTATTTGTTTGTTTATAAAAAAAAGGCATTATTTAAATCTGATTCGTACTTGTTAACGTCACCGCCGGGTTTGACTGGGTTTCTATCATGGAATAATGTAAAAGGAAATCTATAGCATTTGCAATGTCATTATTGCAAATAAGAATTAAAAGGGGCCTAATACTTTATATATTTCTTTTATATTTAAGACTTATTTTAGTTATCTGAATGAATCTGTTCGGCAAGGTAGGATTTAAGAGGATTTATGCAGAAGAAATCAAAGAAAAAAAAAAGAAAGGAGACAGAGCTTCAATACTACTACTGGGGAAAGGGACAGTCATATTTTAGTCGCTAGCGTCGGTTTATACTTTTTATTGGAAATCGTAATAATTATTTATTCTATTTTATTTTTATTACTACTAATTCATTCAATCAATTGTTTGGGATCTTATAATAAATTTGATTTTTGTATTCAAATACTTACTTACCTAATAATAATAATAGTTTATTATCGGGCACGACAACCATAGTTTGAAAGTAAATATTAAACAACTTATCCTGTGCTGTTTGTTTATGTTAGGATATTTTTTTTGTGGCGTTGTGGGTTTTATGAATATTGAGTTACATACCTTCGGAAGATTATAGTATATATTGTCATTTGAGTATTGAATAAAACCTAGAGTTTTAATGTCAAATCTTAATAAAATTACAATAACATTTTCTTTTCTTTCTGTATCTGAGTCATAGAGATGGAGCCAGACGAAGGGACTGATAGGCACCGCCTTTACACCTCTCACCGCGCTGCATCACGTGTCAGTGATGACGAAAGTGCCACGACCAGAAAAAGTCTCGAGTGGGCGTCGCAGCGCAGTGCAAGGGAAGCCCAAGCATTTAGGACAGAGAGCACAGCGGCCGTGCGCAAGGATCAATGTGATTGTGTATGTTATTTTTTTTTTTTTTTTTTATACGTGCTAGTGTGTGTGACCCTGTGTGTCGGAAGAGGATAACGAAGTTATATTTTACTATACACTTTATTCGGCCATGTGTGCCATAATAAGGTAGAACACATACCATATAGGCAGTTATAGTGATCATTGTAGCCCTGTGTGTTACCAATGAAGATGGCACGTGGCAATTTGCTGTCTAAATAGGCCATGTGTGACATAATGCAGACTAAATATAATATTGTGCTATCTAGAAATTAAGAAATAAAAGGAATTAAAATTAACAAAAAAAAAACTTAAAAGTAAAAAGATTGTATACTTTAGTTTTTTTTGAGTTGTTTGTTGTTGTTGATCTGTTCAGCCCTGTGTGCCAAAAAGGATGTTATTTAGTTTTGAATTTGTAAGAAGTCTTAGTAAACCATTGTGTTTGATATTTTATTATTTATGTTAGAAAAAAACTTGATTAATAATGTGTTATAGCAGGCCGTGTCCCAAGTGTGGCAAACGGTAGCTTGATTAATAATGTGTTATAGCAGGCCGTGTCCCAAGTGTGGCAAACGGTAGATTGATTAATAATGTTTTATAGCAGGCCGTGTCCCAAGTGTGGCAAACGGTAGCTTGATTAATAATGTGTTATAGCAGGCCGTGTCCCAAGTGTGGCAAACGGTAGCTTGATTAATAATGTGTTATAGCAGGCCGTGTCCCAAGTGTGGCAAACGGTAGCTTGATTAATAATGTGTTATAGCAGGCCGTGTCCCAAGTGTGGCAAACGGTAGCTTAATGAATAGTATGTCATAGCAGGCCGTGTCCCCGGTGTGGCAAACGGTAGCTTGAATAAAATAATGGAACAGCAAGCCGTGTCTGTTAAGTGTCAAACAAAAGCTTGAAATTGATTGAAACCTTGAACTTGTTAATCTGAAATTTATATAATGTTGTTGGAGTTAGCTTATATTTAAATAAGTTTTTTTTATGTTCGTGAACTAATTTATATTCGTGAAGCTAATATGATTATATTTAGAAGAGGCATTATCTATTAGGCCTTAATCTTGATTGACTGATAATCTTTTTATTTATTGTTGTAATTTTTACGTTTTACGAAAAAAAATATTATTGTTTAAGTAATAGTTTGTATGAGATTTTACACAATCGAGGAAAGCCGAGAATTCCGGAATGGAGACATCGAATAGACAAAGAATGGTATCCCCTTAGAATTTTATAATGTTATAGTATGTAAATCAATATTTTTACTTAAGTAGATATTTTGATACGAATTGTTAAGTCAAAAGCATAATAGAAAAAGAATATTATCCCCTTAGAATTTTATAATCATATAGTATGTAAATCAATATTTTTACTAAGATAATTTAATACGCATTGTTAAGTCAAAAGCATTAGTTTTCAAAAGTACAATTGTTTAATTGATTAGAAATGTTGGTAGGTAATCTGTGACGTAGATGACGATTAGTTTTGGAAGAAATATTCATACATACTAGAATTTATGATTTTGTTTATTACTCTAAATACACTTACCGTCTTATTTATAAAGATAGTAGATTTTAAGTAGCTTTACTGGAGGTCTACTTATCTGGTTTGTTGTATGGTAAATACGTGACATCCAGTCTAAATTGACATATTATGTTAAATAACTAAAGTGCTCTTTAACCTTTTATGAATAACAGGGTTAGTTTATGAGTTCTTGTGAAACTAAACGACAAAGATGCATGGAAGTAACGTACTTATTTTTATCACTTAATGTACTTATTTTTTTTAAAGTAATTTGTATATTTTTTTTTAATTGTTGTAAATTGAATTGTAATGTCTTAAAGAAACAAAAAAAAAAGAGAGATAAATTGTAAAGTAGAGTTTGTTACCCCTTTCTTCTCTACGCTGTAAAATCATTTTGAAAGGGAGTAGAATCATGACTTTTTGACTTTGACTAGATAGTGAAGGAGGTGCGTAGCATTTCGGTAAAGTACTTGCACGGAATCCACATCGCGGTAGGTTGCAGTTTAGGTCAGTACGAATTGATTTGGTTCAGTAAAATTTTGTCCTATGTCGCTGCGTTTTCGCGTTACAGCGGATTGAACTTGTCAAAAAAAAAAACTATGCTAAATCATTTGCACGTGTCTGCCTTTGGGGTTCATGGTTACAATCATCTTGAAACTAAATAAAATAAAAAAGGCAGACAATTAGGGCTCTGCGTTTTCATGGGATGGAGTTGTAAAAATGTAAAAAAAAAAAACTATGCTAAATCATTAGCACGTGTCTGCCTTTGGGGTTCATGATTACAATCATCTTAAAAACCACGAAAATCGAAGAGGCAGACACTTAGAGCTCTGCGTTTTCATGGGACGGAGGTGCAAAAATGTAAAAAAAGCACTCTACTAAATCATTTGCTCTCGATTCTAATTGTGATCATTCGATTCATTTGGACTCCCTGGATAAAAAAAAACCATTTGGAAGACACTTTGCTCGCTGATTTTTAGTTGTACGACTGTTTGAAATTCACGGAATCAAAGCAATGCGTGTATTTTATCTGATAAATAGGATTCCTTATAGTTTTAATTCCGTCATACGTTTACAGGATGACTATATAATCATTATCCCCAGAGGCAGACAATGTGCAAATGATTTAGTATAGTTTTTCATATTTTTACATTTTTGAAACGTTGTCAATTGAAAACGCAGGGCCACCATGTTGGCAGACTATTTTTCCGAGGTCCTTTTTATTGTTTTTATTCTAACTATACATGTCTGCCAAGCGTGCAAATATATATATTTTTTTTAAATAATAAAAATAAATTTAAAAATTAATAACTACAAAGTCAGAGCCCTAGATTTCTGCCTCTTCGATTTTACGTGTTAACAGGATGGCTGTTATCATCAGTCCCAGAGGCAGACACGTGCAAATGATTTAGTAGAGTTTTTTTTTTTACATTTTTGAAACCTTGTCAATTGAAAACGCAGGGCTACCATGGTGGCAGACGCGGTCCTTGATGTTTGTTAGGGTATTATTATCGCTATTAATAGCGTCTGCCAAGCGTGCAAATAATTTATTTTTTTTAAATCATAAAAAAAAATCAAAAATTAATATCTACAAAAGTCAGCGCCCTAGATGTCTGCCTCTTCGATTTTACGTGTTGACAGGATGGTTGTTATCATCAGCCCCAGAGGCAGACACGTGCAAATGATTTAGTAGAGTTTTTTTTTTTACATTTTTAAAACCTTGTCAAATGTAAACGCAGGGCTACCATATTGGCAGACGCGGTCCTTAATGTTTGTTAGGGTATTATTATCGCTATTAATAGCGTCTGCCAAGCGTGCTTATTATTTAGAAATTTTGCTCGCCACCTCCCTAATTAAGAGTGACTTCCGCTCGCCGAGTGTAAGGATTGTTATAATATCTTCTCCGTATTTCTGGTCACGTGTACGAGGACGTACACGCGGTCAGGATGGACGAGTGTAAGGATTTTTCAAATAAACGAAAATAGACGGTAGTCTATCTTCGGTCTGTTAACTAAAAGCATATAAATACCGCACTCGACGGGCAGGCGGGGGATTCTGTTCTGAGCCTTCGCGCGACCAAGACTTAATGAAAAGTTGTTAAGACCGTGCTGACAATGTTGTGAGTGAAGAATAAAAGTAGTAAAGTGATCCTTGTGTATTAATTTCATAACATATAGGTACCTTAGTTACGAATAATAAAGTAATTTGTAAGGTCTGTTTTGAAGTGCGATATAAAATTACACTAAAAATCTTCAAATTCGAATACCTAGGTATTAGGTACCTTTACTTCTATTTGGTATCTCAAAGTACCTACCCACAGTTTTTGTACGTCCTCCAATAGATACGTTTGTTTCCTTGATTCGTTTTCCTTAAGCCAACTTCGGTTCTTTCAATCAACTTCGGTTTTCCTTTTAAAAAGTTAGTATTTTCTTTTATCTCGCCATGACTTAACAACTTTAACATTTCGTTTCTACCGACCGCCTTCATAATCCTACCTTTTTTTTTTTTTAACGAGGGGAAATGCCTATCGCATTTCCCGACGCTCGGGGGAGCGTCGGGGGTATGTGGGGCTCGCACCCACTAAAACCCCTCGGCGGCCGTCTTGGCGCTTTTGGGAAGAACCCCGGGAACCACACATTATAGCGTTCGAAGTCTTCCCACGCTCAGCTACTATTAGCTTCATGCTCGGGGAGGGCATATTGTTCCCTCCCTCCCCGGCTAGCATTTACAGGGCTTTTCATAATCCTACCTACCTACTTTGTTGCTGAAACGCCTTCACCTATCGAGCGACCAAACCTGGGATGTCACCAAGCTCTTTATCTCAGCTGGAACTCGTTGTTTGCATAATTTTACTAAAGATTTATAAAACAACTAGTCGACCCGGCGAACTTCGTACCACCTTACTATTTACTATGTTGTGGATGTATTAAGCATATAAACCTTTCTAGTGAATCACTCTATCTTTAAAAAAAACCGCATGAAAATCCGTTGTATAGTTTTAAAGATATAAGCATACATAGGGACAGACGCGGAAAGCGACTTTGTTTTATACTATGTATTGATATTGATTGAGAAGAGATATTATTATCGTGTTACAAAGAAGACATCCGAAAAAACTTAATGACGAGGAAAGGAAGAGTAGGTGAGTATATAAGGGTGAGTTATACTGCAACTTTGGCACGCACGTCACATTAGGTCTGGTAAAGACTGAGCCCTGTAGGTCCGAGCGTGCGTAAGGTTAGGTCTACGGTATGATGGATACCCTGCCTGTCGTACCTACACGGCGACTAAAAGGGCTCGTCGTCGTCGTAAAAGGTGAAGGTATAAACTCATTAAACGGCCCCGAGATTAGACAGAGGTACAGCTTGTGCTAGGCGTGGGAAGGACACCGGACGCAGACTAATAGAATAGAAAACACTTTATTGCATACAAAGTAAGATACAAAAGTACATTAATAAATTCAGGCTACAAACAAATTGGAGTATATAATTATGTCTGCCTCTAACGCTAAGACACTCAAACGCAACACTACCTCTATTATAATAATTTCTGTATTATACCGGGTGTTTCTGACAAGGCGGTAATAAATCAAAGGAGAGATTCAGCTTACCATACGTAACAACTTTCCCAAAGCAACATGGGTCGAAATCTCAAAACAAAAATCAGCTGTCCCGTACATTGACCCCGCCAGCTGATCGAACCAATGTATGGAACAGCTGTTATTTTTTTGAGATTTCGACCCATGTTGCTTTGGGAAAGTTGTTAGTTATGGTGAACAGAAGCCCTCCTTTCATTTATTACCCCCTTGTCAGAAACACCCGGTATAAGTAACTACCTATTATATTTATTACAAAAAATTAACCCGCCTTCAATAAACTGACATGTGCTCAGTTGATGTAATTATGAACTGAGCACTTCTACACTTCAAGCACAAACTAGCAACTTCAGGGTAGGTAAGTATGTTGTACCCTTTTGACCCGGAAAACTTTGTACCGCGTGCCGCCTAACTTATACCCTTTAACCATTGTGCTATTACCATGTTGTGCATATATTATTATCAATATCATCAATATCAATACATAGTATAAAATAAAGTCGCTTTCCGCGTCTGTCCCTATGAATGCTTAAATCTTTAAAACTATGCATCGGATTTTGATGCGGTTTTATTTAATAGATAGAGTGATTCAAGAGGAAGGTTTATAAGAATAATACATACACAACATACTAATCGATTATGCGGTACGAAGTTCGCCGGGTCGACTAGACCATAATATAAACCTTTCTCTTTAATCACTCTATCTACTTACCAATTTAAAAAGGTGACACCCCATCAAACAAAAGATGTATAGTATTGAAGACTAGCTTTTGCCCGCAGCTTCGCACGCGCTTTTTCATTATAAACGTTATAATTATTGATTGACGAGCTTTTCCGGCTTACTTCGTTACGCCATAGAATATAAGATACTACAAAAGACTTGGCTCTATAGACATGTTCTTTTGACTGGCCAGAATGGCCGAATAAAAAACAAACAACTACAACAAACCACCTGTCAAAATATGTAAACAACGGAAAAAATATTGCACCTTGGGTTATATTATTTGAGTTTAGGTAAGGATCCCTATTTTATTTGAAAATCTAATATAGCCTATGACACTCGGGGTTAATGGAGCTTCCTACCAGTGAAAGAATTTTTCAAATCGGTTCAGTATTTCCGGAGCCTATTCGTTACAAACAAACAAACAAACAAACAAACAAACAAACAAACAAACAAATCTTTCCTCTTTATAATATTGGTATAGATATGTCGTAGTAAGATTTGATAATTAGGTTTTTTGCAAAAAAACCTAGGGATTTTGCGAAAACACGGATAATTTGATATAAGCATTACTTTTTTTTTCAATCATCCTGACATAAAGCAGTTTTTTTGCAAAAAAAACCTAGTAAAATTGAAAACTTTGAAACCTATAATCTGATTGGCTAGTTTATTGCTTGCTGGTAAACTCTTATTCTGATTGGTTCGTTAAAATATCCTTTGACGCTTCAGAGAACCAATCAGAATAAGAGTTTACCAGCAAGCAATAAATCTAGCCAATCAGAGTTAAGGCAGGCTTCAAAGTGCTTATATCAAATTATCCGGGTTTACGCAAAATCCCTAGGTTTTTTGCAAAAAACCTAATCATCAAATCTTACTACGACAGATATACTACTCAGGATTTTGGGGACATCATTTCTGATCGCACCTATACCCCCTTAAAATATCTACCTATTTACAATGTTAATATTTTGTTTATTTCAGTCCCTTTGGCAACTCCAGAAATTCCTTTCTACACTCCACCATTCAGTCACTGAAAATTTTATTCCTAACATTTCTATTAGCTGGTTGGGTGGGATATTAGCTAGGTGGATTATGTACCTACGCGAGTAAAAAAGGCGCATTATGTTTTTGGAAATGTTCCGTTAACATGTGAATTTTGGTAAATATTTTCTTAATATAACTATGAATCTATGTTCTTCTTCTTTCTAAAACTTACAAAAAAAACGGTTAAACTTACAAAAAAAACGGTTTTTATTTACCGTTTGGGTTTTTTTTTTTCAATCCAATCCATTATTATGGCACCATTTTTTTGTTACGGGGGGAAATGCCTATCGCATGCTGGGTATGTAGGGTTCGCACCCACTAAAACCCCCCGGCGGCCGTCTTGGCGCTTTTGGGAAGGACCCTGTGAACCATATATTATTGGCGTCCGAAGTTCTTCCCACGCACAGCTGCTATCAGCTTCGTGCTCGGGGAGGACATGTTGTTCCCTCCCCAGCTCGCCTTTGGAGCTGCGGCGGCACAGTGCTGCGGCAGTTTGATGAGTTTGTCGACCCCAAAGACCTCTTTTAGTCACCTCTTACGACAGGCAGGGCATACCTTAGACCTATTCTTACTCCCGGCCCTACAGGGTTTCGCGGCAGCACAATTGCCTGCCGCCGCGGCGACCGTGACGTGACCCCTTCCCCGGCCACACCCGGCTGGATCAGCCGCTTCTCTCTGTACTGCACTGCGTGAGCACTAAGAAAGGATTTCCCGAATTTTCCATGGGAACGGGAACAAAACTGGATTTTTGTGTTTATGAGAAATCTGCGCGAGTGAAACCGCGGGGCAGCCTCTAGTCAATATATATAAAACTCTTCGACTGACTGACTGACTGACTGACAGACAGACAACGCAGAGCCGAAACTACTAGGCGTAGAAAGTTGAAATTTGGCACGTGGGTTCCTTGGGGAGTGTAGGTGAGCACTAAGAAGAGATTTCCCGAAATTCCTACGGGAAGGGGAAAAACGGCATTTTTGTGTTTATGAGAAATCTGCGCGGGTGAGACCGCGGGGCAGCCTTTAGTCAATATATATAAAACTCTTTCGTTACTGACTGACTGACTGACAGACCGCAGAGCCGAAACTACTGGATTGGGAAATTTTGCATGTACATTCCTTAGGGAGTGTAGGTGAACACTAAGAAATGATTTTCCGAAATTCCCATGGGAACGGGAAAAGACTGGGTTTTTGAGTTTATGATAAATCTGCGCGAGTGAAACCGTGGGGCAGCCTCTAGTATATATATATTAAGATCTTTACACTTTACACGTGTAAGTAACATCCTCCGTAAAACCTACCTTGCACTCTTGAAAAAGCAAATGGAAAGCTTTTAGTTCGTAAACGAATTTCTATAAGTATATTTACAATAAAGAGTTCGGGCGGGCGGGGCGACCCAGGGGCATCCCCGAAGTAATTCCCATTCTGTAAAAAGGTTGCACTTTCAGAAGATAAGTTTACACGACAGTAGGTATACACACGTTCAGTAGGTAAGGAAGGCACGTGCGCCTGCTGTTGATTTTAAGTTTCTCTCCTAGCCTCTCATGTAAGGTACCTATTCTACTATCTACCTATATAAGCCTCTTATGTTAGGTACCTATTCTACTATCTACTTATATAAGTTCAATTTCAGTTAATTTAGTGATCTTTATTCGTTGATTCTGTGGCACCGACTCAAAATTTCTTGGTAAACCAAAATTACTTAAAGAAGTGAGTAAATTAAGTCCTAATAGAAAATGTTTCCCTATTATTTAATGCTTTTCAGTTTTTTCGGCGGTTTAATTTTTTGATAAAAAGTTTATTTTTTTTTGCTTTTCAGTTTATTTTTGGCCAAATTTTTTTTTGACCCCAGCTAATTACCCTTTACAGGGTGGTCGCACCCCACAAGGGTGAGGGACTAACAGGACGAGGTTCGATCACCACCGGTCGGTGAGGCGATTTTTGAGGGAGGCCTATGTCTAGCAGTGGACGTCTATCGGCTGCGATCATGATTATTAACATTCATATAAAAAAGACTCGTAATTATATCTAGTAGTTTTCATGTAAATCACAAAACGGCAATACAATCTGTGAGTGAACAATAAAGTCACCCCTATTTTTCCACCCTTAGGGTAAGAATTTTATTTCCAAATGTTAATGGGACCAACTTCAAGGTATACCCTGTCGATTAAAAAATGAATCATCAAAATCGGTCCACACAGTAAAAAGTTATGCGTGATCATACATAAAAAAAATATATATATACGCGACGAATTGAGAACCTCCTCCTTTGTTTTTTCGTCGGTTAAAAATCCAAATACCACTGATCTACACATTCACTCACTCACTCACTCATCATCGCCCAGCCGAAACCGCTGAAGATAGAAAAATGACAGTATCTTCCTTTCGACGTAGGCACCCACTAAGACGGGATTTTGGGTTTGGGATAACTTAACCGGAACGCCGTATACAGGGTGTAACAGTTTGTATGAAACTCCTAAACAGCTGGGTTTAGAAAGTTGAAATTTACACTGTATATTGTCATTGCATTACAAACATTATAAATGGTTTTAGTGAAATATGATTTTTGCTAAAATCTAAACCTTAATTATACACTAGAGACTTGAAATTTTCAAAATAAGGTCCTTTTTATATAAAAACATGAAATATGATATCAAAAATGCGTTAATTAGTCCTGTAAGCCATGATACAGGGTGTTAAAGTTTGTATAAAAAACCGAAACCGCGCTCCTTATTTTGCTTAAAAATTGAAATGGGTGATGTTTCTAGGTTATAAGGGTCGCTAATTACACAAAAAACATCGATTTTGAAATCCAAGATAACGGAAATAAATTTGTATTAAAAATCGATATGGGTGGCGTTTTATAGGTTTTTGGGGCCGCTGATTGCGAAATCATTTGTGGGTGTGCTGATTCTGGGTACCTTGCCTACGTCTCACAAAGACGGGATATGAGGATAAGGATAACTTCACTGAGCCGCCGTATACAGGATGTAACAGTTTGTATCAGACTCTAAACTGCTGCGATTAGTAAGTTGAAATTTACGCTGAAGATTCTCTTTGCATTACAAACCTCATAAATGGTTTTATTTTTTTAATATTTTGCCCCTGAGTTCAGGGTAAAACAGGTTTTTTTGCTAGAATCTAAAGTAATGACATTATCTTATTTTTTTTAAATAAGCTCCTCATAATACTTAAACATCAAATACGATATTATAACTGCGTTTATTAGTCCTGGAGTCCTTGATACAATATGTATGGCGAACATTAGGTTTCTTTATAAACGACGATGATGATGAATCTGAGTAAGTAATTAGGGTAGGTACAATAGAACCAGTCAACCAGTTATTTACTTTTATAATAAAAAGCGCTTGCGAAGGTGCGGGCGGAAAGCTAGTCCACCTATAAAAAAAATATATTATCACCTGAAAAGTACTAAAATACTGAAAAACAATAAGCAAAAATGCAGTAGGTAAGTACTTACACGCAAAGTTGTTACATTCCTAGCGTTAAATGCAGTATTCGACAAAAATAGCTTTAAACGCAGTAATTAACACACTTTAACTATGAAAATAATGCTCTTATTCTGGTATTTAAGTAGGTACGTAAAAACTTGTTTAATCACTATAATAGATGTTTTAAAATTGTAAAGAAACTAATACTTATATCAGAATATAATCTTCAATTAAATTGTTTTAATTTTTTATACCGTAAGCTGATTTAAGTATATGGGAAAAAGTTAAAATAATAAGGTTAAAAAAAATTGTTATGTGAAGATACTCAAGCATTGCAATAAGCGGCTTTTCTAAAAAAAAAACTATATTTTAGGACAAGCTGTTTTAATATTTAAGTGCTGGGTAAAAATTTTAGAACTAAAGTTCCATACTTCACATGCAGTATTTGAGGGACGCGCGACGTCTTTTTTTCTAGGAAAGAATGCAGTAATAAGCGCAAGTGCTGCATTTTGGCGTAGGAATAAGGTAGGTGCGCCTAATAAGGACCGGCCCCTAATAAGGACCACCCTTAAAATTTCCTATTTTGGATATTTGAACTTAGCTGAAATTTTTAAGGAACGTTCCACTTTGATCACTAATATAAGTATACTGACGTTTAGCAGGGTCCCATCACCATTTTGTCAATTTTTCTATGTTTAAGGAGCCACGTGGTCAACGGATCGTTGTTACCTTAGATTTTGCCGCATTAATTAATCGATATTTGAAGTTATTCTTGTTAAAATAAAAAAATAATGTAATGTGATTGTAAAGTAAGATATAAATAATACTTTTCAAGGTAATACTTACATCCAATTAATTTTTTTTTTAAAGATTTGGATTGATTTCTAGCGATCACTAAGAATTTCCTAATAAGGTCCACGTTTTTGTGGACCTTATTAGGAATTCTAAACTCTAATATGGACCGGACCTTATTAGGCGCATCAAAGTTGAGCTATGTTTTTTGGGAGTTACTAATGCTACAAAGGTACTGTTTCTATACTTTTTAAAATTCGAATCGACCCTAAATATATTACTAACAAATAGGTATCTTGATAGTCCTATAGTCCCAAAAAGGACCATTGTCAAATTGTGATTTTAATGGTCCTAATAAGGTCCGAGGAACTAGATTTAAAAAGACACTTAAAATCAATGAAATTAATAATATAATCTCAAAAATGTATTTTGTATAATTTTATGTACTAAAGTTAACGAAACAAAGGCAATTTATTTTCAGTAGTCTTAATTAGGTCCACCCTACCGATATTTATTAAGTCTTAAGTTTTTATTTTTTTTATTACAAAATTTGTTACACGATAGAAGAAAAACAAAACATTATTGAAATACTTATTATGATTTAATAGAATAATTCTTCAGAAAACTAGTGGTTTAGAAGTGGACCTTATTTGGGACCCTAGATCCTAATATGGTCCAATGAAAGGTTTTTGAAAATCCTTAATTATAACAAAATGCTCTGTGGTTTACCACTTTAACGTAATATTTTGCAGACATTATGAATTATTCTAATGGTTTAAGTGTAATTTGCCCTGGGCCCCAAGTTTCTTATCTTATTTAAGACCAATTGCGATTTTTTTTTATTGTCTTGTCCACTTTTGGCAATTTTGGTAGTCTCTTATTTAACTATCGATCAATCGCGGCAATTGCAATCCAATTGTACAGTGGCGGTCGCGGCAATTGCAATCCAATTGTACAGTGGCGGACACGATCGGCGTAACACTTCCGGTTGTTCTTTGGTAATACATTCTAGGGTTGACGAAATCATAGACAAATCTGTTACGGCCTCCTAGTCCGCCACTGTACTAAATTGGTAGTTTATTAAATTGTAGGGGCAGACAATTACAATGGATACAATTTTCGTAGTCTCTTAAAATTTTAGACCCTGACATTATGTCCCATATTTAATTTAAACGGATTTTAGTAATGGTGGTCCTTATAGGCGGACCTACCTTATATTAAAAATGTTCGGTTTTGCTAGGTTGGAATGCAGTTACCACCATTTATTTAATATTCCTTAAGTAGGTATACTTATATATATTTAATTTTAAAGTATGACATTGTCGCAGTGTGCCTTGAAGAGGCCCTACGTTTCAATTTAAGTTATTAAATTAAACAACAATTTACAGTTTAACAAAAGAAAATGTTTATTTGTTCTAGCCTAGCTGAGTACATAATGTCCCTGGCTAGGCGCGGGTACGAAATCCCTACACTCAGGTTCGGTCTCTCTAAAACTTTCACTACGGTTAGGTACTCCCCTGAGCCGTGGCAGTAGTACGTTCTCTCGAAGGGGATGGTCGAGCGGAGGTGGTATCTTGATTGGGTAGTGCAGTGAACGACGTACGTGGCAGGCTGGGACTCGGTCACCATCGACCGTAGTAATATCAGTGGTAATGAGGGTTCGTTCAACCCTGGCAGAGGTCCTGGAATAAGATACCACTCGCATTACAATGCATCCCATGAAGCCAAGGTTCATCACCGCCGAGTCGGCAAGCAGCAGAGCCCAACAATAGTTTGAAAGTGGCGGTGAATAAAAGCAGGGACGGAGCAGTATATGTAGGTATGAGATGAATATAAAAATAATGTAAATAGGCAAGAAATTAAGCCGTTAAAGTAAATAATAGCTAAGTATTATTTTTTAATTATTTTATAAGTTATATAAGTACACTTTATTACGGTATCAAAATAATAATAATAATATAATAATAACACATCCCACTCAGAGCCCCTAACTAGGATGAACCTGTATCTAGGGTGCCCGAAACACACGCAGGAACGAACATCGATATTCATCATATCAATTTCGCCCCGGCCGGGAATCGAACCCGGGTGCATACGCTTACTCAGTCCACATCACTGCCAACTGAGCCACGGAGAAGTCCACAAATATTATAAATAATAATTTATCTAGAGAAGGTTCTTGGTAATAAGTTAAAAAATAATAAACAATTAGTGCGATTTATGATATCTAAAGTGAAGAAGTATAATGAAATGACTAGGAAATTTTTGACAGACGCCATATTGGACGCTTGGGTCAATCCTAAGGTTCACAAGGAAATTATAACACATTAAATTGAATAATCACATTAGCCATTCTTGAAAATCGATTAATATCGATCATGGAAATGCCAATTGTCGTAAGGGACATTTTTCGAAATTTCGTTTTTGATGCCATTAAACTCAGTTTTTCACGCTCTATCGAATGGTATATTTGAAACCTCTCTAGCTTCCAAAAAATGTCCCTTACGACCTGACTTTTTTTGGGCCTAGCTCAGAAATTTATTAAAAAAAAAGCTTTAAGGAACATTTAATTTTTCCACATTGGCGTAAGGGCCAATAAATTAAAATATTCTTGAAGATTTTTATACGGTTTTGCCAATATGTCCCTTACGACGTAAAAAAAAAGTTACAGTATCTAAAGCTGAAGGTCGTAAGGGTCGTAACTTAATGATATGTTTATTAAAAACTCAGATTTTAATTATTATTTTGTATGAATTTGTTTAAAAATAGTGTTTTAAAAGTACCCATTCGTTGATCTATTTAATCAGCCATCAAAATGTAACTATCTCTGAGTGGGTACGACGTCAAAATATGTCAATTTGCATTGATTTCTAGCTTTAAAATTTGTTGTATTCCTTAATCTTAACGTAACGGCGGGTTTTAATTATTTGACTCTATAGTAAAAGATAACAACTGACGAACTCACCATTTCTATTCATTTCACATCTTAAAGACATACTCGAGTGCACAGCGGCTGCGGTGAACAGTTTTAGGGATATAACATAACCCTTTCTGAACCCAGTCCTCAGCAGCCTTCGAGCTCTGATCCTGTAGCCCAGCTGACAAAGTGGCGTTTTTTTTACAAACACTTCGATATACCCAGTACTACCCAGCTTCAGAGGCTTTCCCATAGTTCACAAATGATAGGCAAAGAGGCAGATTATACTTTTCCGTATTCTATATTAGCTTCCTTAAAGCATGTATGTGGTCCATGGTAGCCTTTACGAGAAACAGCTAATTTGAAGGGCATAAACTCGGCTAAATGTGGGTCCGGCTCTTGAGCTGGTACCTCTGCCTAACCCTTCAGGGAATAAAAGGCGTTAGATTATGTATGTATGTATGAAGGGCGAAGACCCTTGACACCCTTAAGTTGCCGGGTAACTTAGTTTTAAGTGCTATGTACCTTTATTAACACCATGTACACACTAAGTTGCAATAAATATCTTTATATCTTTATATCTTTAAGACGTCAAACCTGCGCGCGCTACGATTCTTGATGACTCTCAAGAACAATTTATAAAGGTGGCTTAGATGTTCTTCAGCTGGTTTTATGGCCTGAAGAACAGTACTAACAAACTTATGTTCCACGCATCTGGTGTTATCCCGTCGCTGATATCAGAATGGAACCGTTTCGCATTTGAATCTTCTATGTCAACTGTGACGTAAGTTTTTGGGCTATGCATAGCACGGGATACATAATCTCCACTTTGTCGTTGGACTATATCGATATGTGTAAATACTGCTAGATTCATCGACGTACAAGACACGCTACCCTTGCCGTGATAATATCGGTAATTACAATGCTGTGAAGGGTATTGTTCACTATGCACCCGAAACCTTCCTGAGATTGTGGTTCTCCCTCCTCAACAATAATGTTTTACCGTAACGAACTCAATTCCTGCTTTAGCTTCGTTGGCCCGGGATCAACTTTAGTTCGTACTCCCTGCCCCACATTTTCCTGACCGCTACCAAAGCGCAAACTAGGCCAAAACGTAAATTTTAGCCATGATCATACTAATTGGTTTGTCATAATTGTCACACTTGGCAGGCAGGTTGGAGATCGCAGTATGGCTGTTGTACTAAGCGGTTGTAGGATCATCGATAGACGCTACTGCCCGTGCTTCGGTTTTTTTCCTTTAGTCGCCTTAGCCATATACATGGGAGATGGGGTGCTGGGAATCTAGTCATACATTACGTTACATACCAACCATAACAAAAAAACTTTTTAATGTAAGTCTTGTGATTTTTTTAATTGGTCTAACTGAAGTATTTATTCCTTAACAGTGTTAAAATCTAAATAACTTTAAACTTGGGCTGTAAACAAATTACTACCTATCTATCTTCTTTAAAGTGTTGATTTTTATTGTAGAAATTGAAGATTAATAACTTATTTTCGTTTAAATCTTACGAGGGCGCTATTGGAATTCCTAGGTATTTGTTATTTTATAAAAATGATGTACATTTTTTTTATTTTAATAATTAATATTAAAACTTAATGTTTTGTACTTTTTATTTGAGAGATTTTATCATTTTGTTTCACAAGGGTAACCAAACAATAACATTTAACACTATAGACACAATAAATTTTTTTTTTTAGTTTCATCAGTACTAATAACAACAAACTTGTTGGTATTTTAATTCCTTTACGCCCCTCAAATTTTACATATTAATTTTAAAATTAAATATTATAATAGACATACGACTACATTGGAAAAACACATATGGGACTTACAACCAATTATTTTATAAAGTTAAAAATAATGTATAGGTCGTAAGGGAAAAAGTTGAAAAAAAGCTCAGCGTAAGGGACAATGTTGCTAAAATTGGTAGGGCGTAAGGGACAAAATCTTCTAAACCATTAGTTGTAGCGTATTCAAACTAAAATAATTGAAAAGATCTTCAAAAATTAGCACTGGTCTTCTTTTCATTGATCGCTGTAAATCAAGGCAATCAAAAGTTACAAAAGGATTTGTAAATTTTTTTTTGTTTTTTGGCTCTCCTGAAAAGTCGTGCTTTGTCCCTTACGACAATTGGCATTTCCATGATCGATATGATTATGCAAAGTTTATTAGTTTAATAGCACATAGCAAAAAACAACCATTGGACAACAAAACTAAAATGTAATCTATAGCGTCTACTGGCAAAGTTATTAGATCGGTTTGCAACTCACCCAAAAAGCGTGGGAACGAAAATTAAATTAATAATTCCTTTTAGAGATGGAATAATTCACCAATATTTCTTATTATTTCGAAGCACTTGATAGATTATCGTCCTTCAGCGACGGTTGGTTTATGTTACGAAGAGAGCGTACGTGAACACAACCGAAGGTACGAGAGCAAGTGGCGGGCGGACGCGGCCGGGGCCGAGCCGGGGACGAGCGCGGGCGCGGGGGGAGGAAACAAACCTGTCTGATTCAACTCTTGCGACTAGTTTAAATAATTTTAAATTAGGGTCCGGCAGTACATTTACGGATGAACCTTTTGGATGCGTATTCTTTTAAATAGGTTTAAATTGGCTATTAGATAGGTAACCGTATGTTGTTATATTTGAATAATAAAGATAACAAAAACTAATCTAGTAAACCGGTAAGTTATATTTTTTTTAGTTAAAAAAAATTAACGTTACAACATTTTGTCTACAGATTTTTTTAAAGAATTTAACATACTAACCTAAGTACCTACTTAATAAATTACATAATTCTTAACAATATCAGCTTCAAAATTACAAAAAACCGCTTTTTGCCGCTTTTCTCAAAATCGCTTTTTTGCAAGTACTGCATTTACCATTACGACGGCAGAGTTGCTTGCTATACTTACTAAAGATGCTACGCGACCGGGATTTCTTGAGTGACGAGTAACCAAACCAGCTTGTAGAAAATTATTACATTATCCTTGAAACTCAAAAAGTTAGGCAATTAGCTGCAAAACATAAAATGGAGCCGTTAAAAATAATCAATGACGCCATCCATTTTAAACTGTCATTAACAGCAGACAGCCCGCAGCGTGCAGCGCAGCGGCCGCTCGCCTCAACAGAAATTTAAAGAAATTATTTTTCTTACTATACTTACATAATCTACTTATAGGTTATTTTATCAATTCAATAATACTAGTACTTCAGTTATAAAACAGCATTTATTATAAAACAATACTTATAACATTTTAACTTCATGTAGTAACCTAATTCATACAAAAAAATGTCATAATAACGCTTAGGTATATAATAAAATATACTTAATACTTATACTTACTTAGTCATTAACATTGAACTTTATCATTATTTTTACATTTTAAGTATTAAACTTCGCAACTAAAGAGCCATAGTACAGCTAAAGTAGCGCCACCCCAGAAAAAAATAATATCAGTATTTTTAGAGCACTGTTGTATACATTGAACTATTATTACTAACGTATGGAAACGACCACAGAACAAGGAAGATGCTCTCTCTCTCTAAATAGAAATCGCGAGTAGGCGGAGCCCGCGTGCCTATCATTAGCTCTGCAGTGCCTGTGCGTAGTTTTTGACAGATTTGATAAGCTCAGTTGCTTTATGCTTCTTGTAAACAAACCACCAGGAAAAATATGAAAAAAACCCCACTAAAATGCCATAATGTGCTGTGTTGGAATGCAAAAATTAAAGTTGGGGACTTAAAAGTACTAATTATGCCGTATCATTACATCGGTAAGTAATATTTCACTGTATTTTTAAATAAATTTGAAATTATACATGAACAAGAAAACAAAACCATAAGTGAGAAAATGAAAACACCCTAATTACGGAGCAGTAAAATTGAATTTTCATTGAAGCCTGTGACTGTGACTGTACCTTCTTAGCGTTCTTCTTTATCTATGGTATTAGACTCATGACTTTTTCTAGAACATTTTGACAACAGTATAATGGAAATCAGTTAGAGATTGCTCAACATGATGAAAATCTATCGATAATTTTCTATGATAAAAATCTATCGATAATAATAATTTTCAGTGAAAATAAAAAAAGTTATTCGCTTCGACTTGAAAACCTCTACCTTTTTTTCGGTTTAAAATGTGATTTACTTTAAAGTTAAATTCTTGGATACGAATGAAATTATATGAATCTTTCAACTTAGACTCTTGCGTATGAATGAAATAATATTAGCATCATCATCATATTACAATAATGTTGTAATATGTAAAAAATAAAGTCGCTTTCCGCATCAGTCCTTAGGTATGTTTAAATCTTTAAAAATACAGCGGATTTTAATGCGGATTTTTTTAATAGATAGAGTGATTCAAGAGGAAGGTTTATAAGTATAAAACATGCACGTTCTAATAATAGGTTAGGCGGTACGAAGTTTGCCGGGTCGACTAGTATTGTATAAAGACAAGTCGTCACTCTTAAAGTGTGCTATATTTTATTTTTCTTTTCATTTATTTACAGCCTGTGTTACTGGATCACCTTGGGCCAAGCTCAGAACCTAATACACTTAAGCATAAACTTGAAGATGGAGCCATCATGAAAGCTACTTAAGCTAAGAGGAGTTTCAATAAACAATACCTAGAGAAGAAAAAATGCTAAATATTATGTATTAAAAAAACCAAGATTAGTTGAGAGTTTAAGGCAAGTAATAAATAAGCAAGTACTTCAATATTAAATAAGATAAAATAATCTATACCAATATTATAAAGAGGAAAGATTTGTTTGTTTGTTTGTTTGTTTGTTTGTTTGTAACGAATAGGCTCCGGAAATACTGAACCGATTTGAAAAATTCTTTCACTGGTAGGAAGCTACACTAACCCCGAGTGTCATAGGCTATATTAGATTTTCAAAGAAATTAGGGATCCTTACCTAAACTCAAATAATGTAACCCAAGGTGCAATATTTTTTCCGTTGTTTACATATTTTGACAGGTGGTTTGTTGTTGTTGTTTGTTTTTTATTCGGCCATTCTGGGCAGTCAAAAGAACATAGTCTTTAGAGCCAAGTCTTTTGTAGTATCTTATATTCTATGGCGTAACGAAGTAAGCCGGGAAAGCTCGTATAAATATAAAACCCATCTTGTTTTATTGGTCTATCTACCCATCCACCTAAATTGTTTACTTTGGTTAAAATAAAGCTTCATTTAAAGTACAGTACTTACTAAAAAATTAATAATGCGCATGCAGATTCGCTAATTGTCGATTTCACGGAAACACCTGAATCAAAAATCATAATTCTACTAAATTACGCATGCAGAAAATGCACTTAACCTCCTTAAATACATATCGTCTTCCGTCGCTTGGGAATACGACCGTTGTCGAACAGTGACGAAGATTTCTATACGCATTATAACTTTTGCAGTACTGTAGGTATATACTATTTTATAACTAAACACATTTTTATTTCTGAATCTCTATTTATGCGAAGCATAACTGTTGAATACAAAACGACATTGGAAATAAATAAAAATTAAACTGTACACTAAAATAAACTTTGTTCTATGAGCGACTGGTTTTTTCATATGATAATACCAATACATCGCCTATCACCAAGAAGGCCGTTTGCGTAGAATACCCATAGTTTTTCGTAAAAAAAGTAATTGTTAACTGTAGCCATAATGAAAGAAAGTAGTATATCGATAGGTTTTGCTCATCGACAAACTTTCTCCCGCAATATGTACATCCCTAATTTTTCGACGTAGCCACCTAGTGTTTAGTAGCGGTAGTACAAAAGCTGTAGTTACATCTAGCGTCGAATAGTAAAACTAGGAACAATGCGTGAGGATTTTAAAGCAAAGAGGATGTATAGCTTTCTACCATGTCTTTGGAAAAACCTAATTTCATTCTTTTATCATATGTATGTCATCATTATCTTAAGTATTTCATAATTGTTATTTGATTTTGATCTTTGTTTATTTGTAAAAAAAGTTCATAGTCTACTTCAAAGTTTTGTGATGTAGATCTTTTCGGCTTCGTCGTTAATCACCAATGGTAGCTTGGATTTCATAGTGAGCGTTTGGTTTATATGTGTGAGTTTGGACACACTGGTTTCAGTACTAAAAGCTCATGATGCTATTTCTATTGTATTCTCTTGTTCTGTGGAAACGACAACCCCGAACTGGTTCCTGCGCAGTGCGTTGGAGCTAATTAGCTCCACCGCGTTTATGTGGCGTTTATAGCGCTTTAGCGCTGCATGTTATAATAGTTTAGTTAGACGACGATAGTTTCATCAAGCGCTGCAGCACAGACGGGGCTCATCTTGTTGTATAGCTTTTAGTTTAGAGACCAAAGAAGCTACCGATTGTTGCCAAAAGTGGCCGTTTTTAGCAACACTTTGTAGCTTTCTTTGGGCTCTAACCTAAAAGCTATACAACAGTGCTCTAAAAATACTGGGCTGAATTATCTAGTGGAATACTTTTTCACATTTTTTTCATTTTTTTCACAAAAAAGCGCTTTGATTTCAATTGCACAAAAATACCAATTAGACGTGGAACCTACGTGTAGAATAATAATATACTTACTTAGCCCGTAATACCCGTATCGGTTTAAACCTAACATATCAATACATATATCGTCGCTTATATACTTCAATAAGCATTTTAGCTATACCTACTTTACAGGAGAGACAAAAAACTTCATAACTTTTGAATTTTTTATGATAAAATTAAGAATAAATTTAAAACTTTAATTATTAAAAAAATACACATTTACAAAATATATATAATTAAACCTAACAATCAAGCCACAAATGCATATAGGCGGTGTTGCGCAATTTAAATTGGCAATATGAATCATATTCGCGGAATATGCCTATACTCCACCCGCGACTTCTATGCAAACTGGGCCTAGTTAAGGACTAACATAAGTTGCTAAAAATTTAGGTTAGTATCGTAGGCTAAGTTCGTTTACTATGGTGATGTTTGTTTTCATCCCCTTTGTTGTAGTAATTAGAAGTTTTTAAAATACACCGAGTTGTATTTTGGTGGGCGGAATGTACCGTAACCATTTTTGTTGTTTTTAAATTTCCCGCCCTGAAGTTTGACAGACAGACTGAGCAATCAATGGCGTTGCCGTCACGCGATTGGCGGCGCAATTTAAGCGAGTCTAAAAATCGCAGGCACTGCACGCGGGCTGTGAGCGAGTAATTAAATTAAATAATTAACTCCAAAACTCGATAAAATAACCTAAACCAAGACTAAAGTGTGTGTGTGTGGACTAAAAGCATTGTAGCGCACACTAACGCCACCTAGCGCTACAACTTTAGAACCGAAGCAAATCCTACATCGCGCCATCAGTTTCTGACGCACGTAGCATAAATAGAATTTACAAAGTAGATGCATAGTGAGGGATTGGCCAGTCTCTCTTTGCATCCTACATTGGTGACCCCAAGATTGGACAACGCTGCGTTCTACTGTTGTTTGGAGGACTCCAAGCACCTCGCCGACTCACTGGCGAGGCACCGACGAGCACCACGAGGACTGCCGACTACGCACCTCACCACTCAGCTACTGGACCGCTCCTCACCAGACCTCAGTAAGTCAGACTCCAAAAACCTCATCTTCAAGTCTTCGCCGTCACAACGCTGCAGCCCAACATCATGACGGTGCCTCCGTCACGACGCCGCCTCCTACCGTCACGATGCCGACAACCTTAGCCCCGCCTCAACCGACGTCAAAAGACTACTCCAGCTACGGCCTGCACACGGCACACTGGCACGTCCGCTCCGTCAACCACAGGCACAGGCTACAAGGTACCTCACTCGACAAACGACTGTACTGCGCCGCACCCGCGCACGCTTAACGCGGCACAGCGCACCAGCAAGACGGAAAGACATGTAAAAAAACAAGCCCTGCAACACCTAGCAACATGCAACAGCAGCACATATCGCACAGCATCGCCGTCCGCTTACATGGTATTGCTGTCACTAGGAAGGGGAGTACTGTAGCGCACACTAACGCCACCTAGCGCTACAACTTTAGAACCGAAGCAAATCCTACATCGCGCCATCAAAGTTTCTGACGCAAGTACCATAAATAGAATTTACAAAGTAGATGCATTGTGAGGGATTGGCCAGTCTCTCTTTGTATTGTAATACAGAAAGAGTCTTAATGAAAATGTTTGATTAAGACGCTATATGAGTTTTGAAGGTTTTTTAAATCAAGTAATTCTCTTAATCTATAGGAGGTAAAGATCTGGAATTTCAATATAACCTTTTTGAGGATATAACAAAGTTTTTTTATAATTGAGAAACACTAATGGAATCAAAAAACCTCGATACATTATTTCGTCAAAGATAACCTTTCCAAAAAACGGGAATAGCTAGTTCTTCGAAATGACTTACTAGTTTTTGTTAAAACTACCTAGGAATAATGATAATAAACAAAATTAAATTCTGGTAATTCAGATTTGATTAAAAGTAATAATTAAAAAGATATTCAATATTTACTACTTTTTCCAATGAAATGTAACCGATGTGGGCGACTGATATATGACTGTCCCTTGCCCTCCGTATGCTATATCAAAGAGATAGACTCTGTTCATTCGCTCGTTCCATTTATTTGTCGTATATCGTCTTAAGGTGGTAACTCTCGCTATGGCGCGAAATTCAAATTTTTTCGTGTTTTTTATTTATTCTGGCGAAAGTATACATTTTTAATAAAGTTTGAATGAATTCGCGTATGTAAAAAACCATCTCCCACATTGCAATACAACGTTTTTGGAAGACAGACCTACAGATTTTGTGTCTAAGGGGTAAAAGGCCAAAAAACAAGTTCCTTTAATATACACAAAATCGGTAACTCTGTCCTTCAAAAACGATATATCACAATGTGGGAAATAGGTTTTTACGTACGCGAATTCATTTAAACTTTATTAAAAGTGAATACTTTCGCCAAAATAATTAAAAAACGTGAAAAATTTTGAATTTCGCGCCATACCGTGACTTACCACCTTAAACAACATTAATCTCACTATCACATGACAACAATGTTAACGAAAATGATACCTAAACAGCTAAACTTTTTTTTCAAATGGGGAGGAAAATCTGTCAAAAGCAGAATCCGTCATATGTAGAATCTGTCTTAAGTAGAATCTGCCTTACGTAGAATCTGTCCGCAATCTGTCATAAGTAGTATCTGTCATAATATGACAGATCTGTCATATTATGTAGAATCTGTCCATACGAAACCATGGTGTCAAAATCAGAATCTGTCAAATGTAGACGAAACTACACAGACAGACAGATTGAACACACGTTGAAATTATAACACCCTTCTCTGAATTTTCGTTCGGGGGTTAAAAATAAGTAACACCTCCTTCTTCTTCAGCTAGTGCTCATGCCGAATTCATAATTGAGCACTAGTTTGGCGGAGTGTGGGACAATTCTATTACATAAATAAAAATGCACGTGCACGAGACGGATTAGTTTTTTTTTTATGATATACATCTATACAAATATTATAACGAGGAAAGATTTGTTTGTTTGTTTGTTTGTAACGAATAGGCTCCGGAAATACTGAACCGATTTGAAAAATTCTTTCACTGGTAGGAAGCTACATTAACCCCGAGTGTCATAGGCTATATTAGATTTTCAAAAAATTAGGGATCCTTACCTAAACTCAAATAATATAACCCAAGGTGCAATATTTTTTCCATTGTTTTACAAATTTTGACAGGTAGTTTCAAATGAAAAATTATACTCATCCAGTTATAGATAAAATGGCATAAAAGGCATTTTCGCATGGCGGAGTACACTGAATCAGTTTTTGAGGTTCTGCATCAAAAATCCAAGTTCCCTTTCTTAAATCCTTCATTTGGCCCTACCCATCAAACCTGCCAAAGGAAATCTTTGTTCACGAAACGCCGCATATTGCGTTTTTATGCGTGTAGGATATCCACTATACGGCAAAATCGGTACTTTTTGGTCCCCAACTTTTAAGTTGCAAAGCACTACAGAGCACAGCACAGTAAGGCTTTTCGTGGGCATTTTAGTGGATTTTACAGATTGATTATTAACGAGAATCACACGTCTACTGAGGAAATCAAAACTGTCAAAATGTACGCATAGCGCATAGCGCATAGGTGGCTCACTTAACTGGGCATGTAGGCGCATTGCCAAGTTAAGTGAGCCACCCTGTAAAACGATTAAATTTTTTGACAAATTTTACGTGTTTTTTAAATAATCTGACCGTGTGCAGCGACCCCGGCGCTGGCTGTGTGCTGGTAGTCAGCGAGGTGTCGGAGTGTGAGTGGGCGGGGTGCGGGCCGCGGCAGCCAGCTGCAGCGCGGACACGGTGACGAGGTAGAGGCGGCGCGTGTGCAGCAGCTCGGTGTAG
>OX637642.1:5539419-5604338 GCA_951802225.1 Euspilapteryx auroguttella | reverse complement strand
AATCGCAGTTCGGAGTAGCACTCCGAAATGTTGAAATGTAACTTTCAATCGTTCTCCGCTCCAAATTAAAATTCACAGTTGAGTTCCGACTTAAATGACAGTGAAGCATACGATAGACAGACAGAGTATAAGACGGCACAAGCCAGGATAATCTGTAATCAAGAACGACTTGTCCGAGTATCGAACTCGAACGAGTAGGTTCCAAACACTGACAAACACTGACCGTGAATGTCAGCTTAAGAGCGTTGCCGCGAGAAAACTTTAGTACTATATGTAGAGATGACCTCTACTAAATTTAAATGACTCACATCATTTTATGTTTCTTGTTGAGATGGTTTTCGATGGCGGCGAGGCAGGCCTTCTCCGAGGCGGGGGCGGCGGGGGCGGCGGCGGCGGCGGCGGCGGAGGGGGCGGCGGGCAGGCGCAGCGCGCGGCACACGCGGCCGTACACGCTGCGCGCCGAGCGCACGGCCGAGCAGTTCACGAACACCTGCTGGTAGCCGCGCCGGAACTGCGCCGGCCAGCCGACCGACCACGTGAGACACATACTACACTACACTAGAGCTGCCGCGGGCAGGCGCAGCGCGCGGCACACGCGGCCGTACACGCTGCGCGCCGAGCGCACGGCCGAGCAGTTCACGAACACCTGCTGGTAGCCGCGCCGGAACTGCGCCGGCCAGCCGACCGACCACGTGAGACACATACTACACTACACTAGAGCTGCCGCGGGCAGGCGCAGCGCGCGGCACACGCGGCCGTACACGCTGCGCGCCGAGCGCACGGCCGAGCAGTTCACGAACACCTGCTGGTAGCCGCGCCGGAACTGCGCCGGCCAGCCGACCGACCACGTGAGACACATACTACACTACACTAGAGCTGCCGCGGGCAGGCGCAGCGCGCGGCACACGCGGCCGTACACGCTGCGCGCCGAGCGCACGGCCGAGCAGTTCACGAACACCTGCTGGTAGCCGCGCCGGAACTGCGCCGGCCAGCCGACCGACCACGTGAGACACATACTACACTACACTAGAGCTGCCGCGGGCAGGCGCAGCGCGCGGCACACGCGGCCGTACACGCTGCGCGCCGAGCGCACGGCCGAGCAGTTCACGAACACCTGCTGGTAGCCGCGCCGGAACTGCGCCGGCCAGCCGACCGACCACGTGAGACACATACTACACTACACTAGAGCTGCCGCGGGCAGGCGCAGCGCGCGGCACACGCGGCCGTACACGCTGCGCGCCGAGCGCACGGCCGAGCAGTTCACGAACACCTGCTGGTAGCCGCGCCGGAACTGCGCCGGCCAGCCGACCGACCACGTGAGACACATACTACACTACACTAGAGCTGCCGCGGGCAGGCGCAGCGCGCGGCACACGCGGCCGTACACGCTGCGCGCCGAGCGCACGGCCGAGCAGTTCACGAACACCTGCTGGTAGCCGCGCCGGAACTGCGCCGGCCAGCCGACCGACCACGTGAGACACATACTACACTACACTAGAGCTGCCCGCTGCCCGCTGCCCGCTGGGCTGCGTGACTATACTCCACAGAACAAGGAAAAAAGGAACCGTCGAGGAAAAGTCGCAAGTCTTTAGCTAAAGCCTTAAAGCTTGGCCAAGAATAGGCTGGTGAAATATTAAAACTCGGTTTGCTGAAGATAGCTTTAGTTTTGCCCACACCACATAAACGTAACATCAAAACTCAGTTCCGCTAAAGATAAATGAATATGAAAAACACTGTGATAAAGAGTCCTAGTTGGTAAGGGAGCTGTATGTTTTTAACCGTATCAAAAAAGGAGGTTATCAGTTTGACCTGTATGTATGTATGTATGTATGTATGTTTGTCGGCGATTATCTCGCGTTTGGCTGAACTGATTTTGATGCGGTTTTCAGATAAGTATTTGATACATTTAGGAGAAGGTTTTAGTACCTATTTGAACCGAATTCGAAAGAGAGGAAGTGCTCAGTTGATGTAATTATATCAGTTTATTGAAGGCGGGTTCCTTTTTTGTAAAAAAGAAATTATGTTCTATACAAACCTTTTCCATTTGCAATATGTAAGTTAAACTGGCTGTTTTGCCTGTGCCAGGTTGCCCAGAGATGTATAGAGATGCAGATTGCTCCTTTTCCAAATTTTCACTTAAGAAATTTTCCAGCCATTCTATTTCAGCCTCTCTACTTATAAGTGGTTTAATTTTAACTTCTTTACTGGTTTCATTTTCTTCTAGTTCTCTGTAAACAGCAGTGAAATGCATGTTATTAATAACATTATTGCAATTAGAGATGCACCGAATATTCGGGAACTATTCGGTATTCGGCCTATTCAGCCAATATTTTAGGTATTCGGTATTCGGCCGAATAGTGGTCAGTATTCGGCCGAATACCGAATACTTAGTTTTTATTTTAAATACGTTCTTAATATAAATCTAAATACTTTTATAAATGTCCACTCAAGTTTCGAAAAAGAAAATTTGTAAGATGATTGATTATCCTAAAAGCTACACAACAGAGCCTTAAAAATTCTAAGCAATATTATCTAGGGAGTCAAAAAAGCATATATTTTTGATTTTGGCCATTGTTTAGAAGATATTAATTATTTATCAAAGTGGCGCTAGTTTCGCACCGTTTCGGTCCTTAAATAAGGTTGATACCTTGTAAAAAAAAACTTTTTAATAGCCTCCGTCTGCTTGTTTCATCAGCGAATTTGTCTTTAAAGTAATAAGAAAACGTCATGCCTTTTAATTGTCGATACATTATAATCTTTTCGGTGGTGGTTGAGAGGAGTCATCAACAGAACTGGCCGGCTCATCGCACTTTAACAGCAAAAATTAAGTAATCTTTGCGAAATTAAAAAATTCACCGCTCCTGCTTACCCCGCGCGCGCCTCAAAAAATTAGAAACTGCGTGTTACTTGTTTGTGCACAAAATTACAACTTCTATGGGGCCGAATATTCGGCAGCCGAATATTAGGTATTCGGCTGAAACCATAGCCGAATATTAGGTATTAGGTATTCAGCTAAATCAATATTCGGTGCATCTAATTGCAATCAATTGCAATGGCCTTACATGTCTACCTAACTAAAAAATAAATTGTATTAGGGTGTTACATTACCTATATCTGCTTCTTTAGTATATGCCTAATATACTAAAGCCATTCTTCCCTTAATTTTTTCCTTGCATTAGCCACTCGGATCCAATTCCTTGATCTGAGAGTAGTTACCACCTACCTCAAATGCTTTGTGTGGTAATGTCATGGGTAAGCAACCTTTTTGCAGGCAACAAACGTTATGTTGCCACCTAGCAGCGCCTAACAGCCTAATAGGGTGCTGTGATAACTAAAAAATAAAATACACTGAATAATAAAAATACTTATCACAAACCTTTTTGTCAAGCACTCTGTTTCTTTTCTTATTTGCCTAGATATTTTTGATGGTGAGCAGATGCTTCCTGAAATAATATATTTTTTGATCAGCATGAAAATAGTTGAAACAATAGAGAACAATAAAGAAACCACCTTGTTACATTTATTTAAATAACAAAAGAAGCTCAGGCAATTTCTATTAGGAATAAGGTCCGTTGGGGTAAGATCGGACGGATTTCCAAGTGTTTCGAAGACTCTAGCAAAATATTTTTTTTCTCGATAACAGACGTCAGATAATTGAAATCTAGCGCAAATCGCTTATCAATAAATGTAGTTTTGTGTGGAATTACGTTAGTTTGAATAAAATCAATGGTTTTTGCCACATAAATGAGCAAACGTCACCATTTTATTTTTGAGACCATTGATATAAAATTTGCAGTGTGGGGTAAGTCCGGACGATAAAAAAATACCGATTGTAAGGCTCTTATTATAAGGTCTATGATGAGAATGCATCCGGTCATTCCCATTCTTTACAAATATTAATTCTTTTTCTCTATTTCTTATATTCTATATTTATATTGATTTAAACTTGTTCCAAGACATTTAGTAAAATAAGTGTTTTTTCCATCCAATCTTTCCCCTTAGACATAATTTTGGTGAATTTGTGGCTCTCAAGCTCAACCTTTTTTAAGGTCCTCAAAAAGTTTTGGGGTAAGATCGGATAGATTTTTATTTTTATCATTGTAAGGTTTAAGACGAAAATGTAAGGCTGTTAGATTAACTTTGTTAACCTTATTGATCCAACCAGGAAATAAATGCCATAACATAATAACTTTATTAATAAAGTATTTTTGTGAAGACCCTTAAAGATCGTCAGTACTAAAGGTTGATTGAGACTACTGGTTTTCATCATGGGGTAAAAGATCGGATAAATTTTATATGGTTTTCACCTGAAAGGGGGAAGATCGGATCTTTGTTAATAGAGACGCTATGCAAACGTAGATCACTTTTTTCGAAAGATTTCTTCGAAAAACTTAGTATGTACTGAAAAAAAAAAACAAAACAATTACTTTTAAGCTATACTTGGTTGGCCTGGCAACACTGGCAACAACATAATTGGCTCCACAAATTATTTTGTGTTTAGACGCCAAAATCGCGGAAAGTGAGTGGCAAGTGTTATAAAGTGTGGTCTTGGTGTTTTTCTATATGTGTAATTGTTATTTTATAAAGAAAATCCACTCAAAACATAACAATTTTCACGAAATTACGCCAAGCTAAATCAAACATAAAACTACCCTCATTTGCAAGTTTTTGCAATGGAGTTAAGAAAAAGGGCTGAAGAAGCTACCAGAGCTTTCTCTACTTAAAGCAATCTAGTATCGCTGGTAGCAGTGCAGGAGGTCTATGTGGGCTCAAGGGAGCCGCTGGGGTCCGTAAGGGCTCCTAGGCGACTCCTCGGGTCTCATCAGGCTTCTTTGCATTACAAGGGTCTATGCGGGCTCTGAAGCATCTACTGGGGTCCAAAAGGGCTCCCGTGCTTCTCTAAGGGTCTGCAACGGGCTCTCAAGCACCTACCAGTGTAGCAAATAAAGGCTTTCGCCAATCAAAAACTCATACATCACTGCCTTCAGCGATCTGGTATTGCTTGGTACTGCGCAGGAGGTCTGTGTGGGCTCGGAGGAGCCGCTAGGGGTCTGTAAGGGCTCCAAAGCGACTCTGCGGGTCCCATCAGCCTTCATTGCGTGAGCAATTACTGGGGTTCGAGAGGGTTCTGGTGCTTCATGGGTCTGCAGGGGCTCTAAAGCCCACCAAGGTAGAAATAAAGGCTTCAGTCGATGAAAAATCCACATCAGAATGCATTGATAGTGGAAAAAAAATTGTAATTTGCGGCCCAGCTGACCACCTGACTGAGCTGTGGGAGCATCCACGCTTCGGATGGCTCCAATGTGGGGATATGTACAATGGCTCCAACTACGCGAGCTAAGTGCAGGCACTAATCAACCCCCACTAGAGAAGAAGAAGAAGAAGAAGAAGCTATACTTGAGTCAAAAAATTCACTTGAAATTTAAAGGGGTACGAATGGATATACCAAAAAATCCAAAAAATTACATGTTTCACAAAATTTACCATAGCACACGTCCCATTTGCCGTAGCGCTTTGTTTGAACTTGTGCCCGATTCACTATAAAATTTCGTCGTAGAAGGTGTGACCTCCATAATATTTAAGAGATATTCAATTCATACGATCTTCCCCCACATCCGATCTTACCCCAACTCACCTTAATTTGTTACAAATACACTTTTTGAAATAAGTTTTTTAGTGATTAAACTAATAAGTAGAAATAGTAATAGCTCACTTACCCTCATCACTGTTATCATCAAGGTCTAAATCACTTGCAATGCATCTTTTCAGACTGGGCACTATTTTGTCAGTGTTAAGCAAATTCATATTTTCAACAGTAGATCTAGTTTTTCTCTTCAACTTCACATTAGTATGTTTCCTTGATTTAAAAGGTATCCTGGACTGAACAGTAGACATCTGGAACAGAAAATAAGAGAGAAGGTTAATCACTACGTTTCAGAAAACTTCTACTAGAACAACAATGTATGTACTTAGGTAACACATATTAAGGTTCTGGAATTGAATTATGAATGAGAACACGACCCACTGACCCAAAGATGTTAAAATCCCTGACAGCCAGGGATCTCTTAAAAATTGAGGCTGGCAGTAATACAGGATGGATTTTACAGTAGGTACCATGCAGCTCAAACATAGATTAGGGACATAAAATGAAAACTTCTAAATAAACCACCAATTTGTGGTTATTTTTACTTAATTTTAGTGATGCGACGCGAGTCACATTTTATTTTACTTTATTGAGTGACTCGATGCAACTTGACTGAAAAATCAACTGGAGTCATTCTAGTGACTATAGTTTAGTGTAATTTTTATAAAATGTCTTTATATTGTAATGTTATGGAAAGTATATGACTAATTCCAGTTTCTTTTTTTTATAGAATTCTTAGATTTAGCATAAGCACTCGGGTGAGAATGTAGTGTGAGAATGTATATACATGACTCGAGTTGTATTATCAATCGACATAGACTCATTCACTCGAGTAAGGTTGTGACTCGAGTGAGACACAAGTTTAGCTTAGCCTACACTCGAGTATTTCGATTAGGAAAATATGTATGTATACATAATAAGTATCAATACATAGTATAAAACAAAGTCGCTTCCCGCGTCTGTCCCTATGTATGCTAATATATTTAAAACTATGCAACGGATTTTGATGCGTTTTTTTTTAATAGATAGAGTGATTCAAGAGGAAGGTTTATAAGTATAATAAATGCACAAAATAGTAATAGGTTAGGTGGTACGAAGTTCGCCGGGTCGACTAGTGTACTATAATTAGAGAAGCAGTAGTAGCCCCAGGATAGATTATTTTACTATATTCAGAGAAGCAGTAGCAGGCAAAGTCTAAACCAACCTTAACCTATCCTAGTGCACTATCAAATTCCAACTTAGCAAGGGTAGGTTATCACACCTTCACACACGGCCATGAAATAAAAAAAAATAACGTTGCACGGTGTCTGCTGCTGTCGACTTTATTTCGGCTTTCGGCGCGAAAATTATTGTTATTAAATTCGCCCATTCTGTGCAGGCAAAGGAACTTAGTCCATATACAGCCAAGAGGGGCTATTACTTATTACACCTTTCCTGAATCAGTCTCTGAATTCAGTCGGTCCTGATTCAGGAAAGTGTTACGAAATGAGCCCTAGTAAATGAGGACTAGGTGACAGTGTTGCCACCTTAGTGGATTTCCCACTAAATCTGGTGGTTTGGAACCCCCATTTAGTGGCCATTTTTTGCGTTTAGTGGCTAGTGGATTTTTTTAGTGGAAAAATCAGACCAAGAACTGTGGCAGTTTTTGAATAAATTGGAATTGCGGTATGCTGTTACAAATTAGTAGAATTACAATAAATTTTTTTTCAATTGAATACAAAGTCGATGTAATTTTTTTTTTCATATAGTTCTCCATACTTCGAGGACCCTTAGTTTTCTTTGTAGCTGTCTTGAGCACCTGATTATCGTTAAGGCTTCAAACGCACAAGCGGATTTTTATCCGCGCGGTAACAGACCGCGCGGATAAAAATCCGCTGTTGCGGTTTTATTTCCGCGCGGTTGGAAAGGTTGTTATTTCATTTTCAACCTTATTCATAGGCCACGAAGGTACAGGCGAATTTTAGCCGCGCGGAAATAAAACCGCGACAGCGGATTTTTAACCGCGCGGTTTTTTATCCGCTGGTGCGCACACTTCCATAGGATTCAGTATGTTACAATAAAATCCGCGCGGCAAAAAACCGCCTGTGCGTTCGTAGCCTTAAGATCTAGATGTCATTGGCAATAAAAATTTAAGGTTGCGAATTGGTTAATTTTTAGAAAAAGGTCGTCCCTCTCGGTATGGTGCAAAATTAAAAAAAAAAACGCGTTTTTTACAATGTGGGAGATGGTTTCTTATTTCTTACATAAAGCGAATTCATTAAAACTTTATTAAATTAATACTTTCGCTAGAATAAATAAAAAACGCGAAAAAATTGGAATTTCTCGCCATACCGAGAGGGACCACCTTAAAGTTTCAAGTTCAAGTTAGGCCTCAAGTCTTAAAAATGGAACATTAAAAAATCCTTAAAAAATAAAAAGGCCCAGGGAGGCAAATTTCTTAACTAAAAACGATCGACTCGTAATTGACTTGTTAGCGACTTCGTTAACCATTGCCGCTTTAACAAATGTGATATCTGTTACACGCCGAAAGAAAACAGCAAACATGCACCCCAGGTCATATTGCTTGCCCATCAGGGGTAGGGTAGAACGCATAGCAAAGGGTCACCACTGTACCCTATTTACGTATGTCCACTCATCTGTCATGCACCCTAGTGGAAATCCTTCCAATCTTTTTGTTAGTGGTTTTCTGGTGGTTTGAGGAGCCTTATCTGGTGGATTGCTATTTCAACCGTTGGCAACACAACACTGCTCTGTGAGCAGCGTTGCCAATATGTGGGGAATTCCTAAACTGCGGGGAATCCCAAAGTGATTGGGGAATTTGTGTGGAGAGGCACTGTGCGGGGAATATGCGGGGAATTTAGCATTTTATCAATTCAAAAAAACATACAACCAAAACATCCATTGTTCACATATAAATGACTGCCTTTATTGTTTTTATAGGAAAATGATTATTAACCTTATTAGTTTAAATTACTGAAAAATAGCGAAATAAAATAATGAAAATGTATCACCCCACCCTAAAATCAGTCAGTTGGTTATCCCCAGTCTTTGCTAATGTATGTACTTAGGTAAATATTAGTTCTTTTAGGTAAATTAGAAAAGTTTTGATATATTTTTTGGTTTTTGTTTGAGTAAGTTAAACAAAAACCAAAAAATTCATCAGTTTTTACATGTATTTAACCTAGTTTTTACTTTTAGGCCGAGATAAGAGATAACCGGAGGAGGATTATCATATACTAGATGATTTTTTTGAGTGATATTGCGATTTTTTTATAGTTTGTCTCTTTATGGTTGTTTTTTTTTTTAAGTTATATCGTAAATAGTTCAATATCTCATTGTGAGGGGATTTTGTGGGGAATCAGGATTTTTTCTCCCCAAATTTGGGGAATTTGACCAGTGATCTTGGGGAATCTGGTAAATAGCCATTGGCAACACTGTCTGTGAGTGTCTTTCTTTTCGGTTTACCAGACTCGCGCGCGGTGTTGTCCGCATTTTACATCGCCTAATTTATTTATAATCCTTGAGTAGAACTAAAACTTTTATTGTTCTTTCGCTAAAGTAACATTGTAACAACATGAGAGCAAAGGTATTTATGTGTTTTTATCTTACTCGTAATAACAGAATCGGATGCAAATAAACATGTTACATACATTACAATTTTCTTTATTTTCAGTGGCGTAAGAAGCGTATGCGAAGGCTAAAGCGCAAAAGGAGGAAGATGCGTGCGAGGTCTAAATAAAATGGTATGTACTGCACCTTACACTACATAGGTACGAATAAGGACCTCGCCCCTAAACGACCCACCGACCACCTACTTCCCTCTAATAACCTCAAAAAACAATTGTTCTTAGGTAAGTACCTAAGCACCTATTTTGTACCCACTTCCGTTAGGCGCCGATATTATATTTTTTAATTTTGGTATTGTGTATTTATGCCTCGCTTGGTACTTTAAAGCATCGTATCAAAATAAAGTCGGTGTGGTAATTGTTAAATTAGCTTCCCAGTAATAGCGTCAAATGAGCCGCGTGTGTGGTGCAAAGTAATGCTGTTAGCTCTTTGAAACATTTCGTCCCCTCCTTCAAACTGCCTGATATTCTGGCTACTGTAGTGAAGAAGCTTCTTTAAGGCTTGGCACATAGGTACCTATATTTAAATATGACTTTGCCTCCATTGCCTCAACAAGATTTTTGATGTAAGATTGTGTTGACCTGCGATGACTGCCGGCCTCCTCTCATTTTGGTGAGATTTTGGATTTGATGTTTGGTCGGTGGGTCGTTTTGGGTTTGCTCTCACTTGTGCAACAAGCAAATTGCCTTAGTTGTTTTTATCATAATATTTTATTCCATCAAGGCAGTCATTGTCTTTCATAGGATAAATGCTAAGAATTGATGGATAGAAGATTGGCTTTCTCCACCCTTATGCTATTTGCTGTAACATAAGGACTCTGAATCAGGCCAACAAATAAAATTAAAATTATTACTTATTTCTATGTTTTGTTACAAAGGAAAACAATCTAATAAGATATTAACAGTCCCTAACACATAATCTATGTCTGTAGAAAGTGGTCCCAGGGGTGGGGGTTTGAAAGTTACTTACCCTGTTATTCATAAAAAGTTAAAGAGCACTTTACTTATTTGACATATGTCAATATAAACTGGATGTCACATATTTACCACGCAACAAACCAGAGAAGTAGACCTCCAGTAACGCTCCTTAAAATCTACTGTATCTTTATGAATAATATGGTTAGACTCAAACGGGGATCTAAATTGGCGACAAAATGTTTTATCAAAGTTTCCAGAATAAATGTAGTTGAAAGGGGTCCCCCCAATACAAACTCATTTTGAAAGTGGGCTTAGAGTAAAAAAACTGGGAAACTTAACTTTCTTACTACTTTGACTTTGATTTGATTTTGATACTAATTTTACTTACCTGTCTGGACTTAACTACCTATCTATAAAAATTATATTGCTATTACATAAAAATGCAATTTTCTGATATTGAACTTTAATTGTACTATGTTATTTACAGGTACATGAAGATAGGAGAAGAAACTATGTTTTGTGCTTATCATCTGTATCAATAAAACTCTAAAAACCCATTTTATATATTTTTATTTTTGTAGTTCTGTGGGCCTTTTATCATAACTATTAGGTAGGTACCTAACACTCCTCTCCCAATACAGTTTGTCACCGCGGGGGAGTATGACAATTATCCATTTGTTCCCAACCAGTCACACCCCCAAGTGTCACACTTTAACTTGTTAGTATGAAAATTTGAAATTAATTCCCATCGAGTAACACTGTTACTGGATGGTTTTTTTTTTCAAAATTTATTACTAACGTGTCACACTACACACGATAAATTTTGTTTTGTTGGACATTAGTATTTATAATGTTCACAATAGCATTGTCACTATAATGTTTAATAGTTTAAAAAAAAATACTTCATTTGAATCTAAAAACGTTTATTGTTGTTATAAATCACAAAAAATATTACTTAAATTTTATAGAAATAAATTCCCATTGAGTAACACTGTTACTGGATGGGATTTTTTTTTCAAAATTTATTACTAACGTGTCACTACACACGATAAATTTTGTTTTGTCGGACATTAGTATTTATATTGTTTACACATAGCATTGTCACTATAATGTTTAATAGTTTAAAAAAATACTTCATTTGAATCTTGACTGCTCGTGGCTCAGTTGGCAGTAATGTGGACTGAGTAAGCGTGAGCACCCGGGTTCGATGGGCGGGGCGAATATTGATATGGTGATATCAATGTTTGTTTCCGGTCTGGGTGTGATGTTCGTCTCTGTGTGTTTCGGGCGCCCTAGATACAGGTTCTTCCTAGTTAGGGGCTCTGAGTGTGATGTGTTATTATTATTATTATTATTATCTAAAAACGTTTATTGTTGTTATAAATCACAATCACAGAAAATCATCAAATAAGTAAACTTTAATTCACGACAGACTCGTGGCCCCTCTGCGTTGCCCCCTTGGGGTGGCACGAGGAATTTGCGTTTTACTCGCGGTCCCCCCAGACTTGCACTTGACCATCGAATGCATGTGGTATGTAATTGACTAATTATGGGTTTGGTTATTTTAAAGAAAAAAGTACCAGGCTATATGAACTAGTAAAAGGATAAGAAGCTCAACACAGGAAAAATATCTACATGCCATGCATTGAGCGCCAGAACGGAAACTCTTATTCAATTCGATATGTTACAGTAATTTGGGTAAAATAATATTTATTTAAACTATTAAACATTACAGTGACAATGCTAAGTGTTAACAAAATAAATAGGTACTAACGTATGACAAAACAAAGTTTATCGTGTCTAGTGTGACTCGTTAGTAATAATTAAAAAAAAAAAAACCCAACCAGTAACAGTGTTACTCGATGGGATTTTTTTTTCAAAATTTCATACTAACGCGTCACACAGTGTGACACTTGGGGGAGTGACTGGTTGGGAACAAATGCAATTATCCTCTTACAACAAAAGAATGATACATAGAAAAGAAAACTTGAAGAAGATGTAATAATGTTGATACATAGAAAAGAAAAGTTGAAGAAGATGTAAAGAGAAGGCCTTTGTCTATTGACACACTAAACAAATTTAATCCTCATCGCGTCGTGCGCACATAAACTGTGCATAATTTAAATGCGTTTGAGGGTAGGCAATCGTTCCACGGGAGAAAAAAGAAAAGAGGTAGCGGGTAGGTAGAGCTGGTACGGAGCGGGCGGATGCAGATTTCGAGTTCATTGAAACAAATGTTTTAGTGTGCTTCAAGCTGTAATCCTCATCTTTTAAATCTTCGCTAAAACAAATTTTGAGAATGCAAGTAATTAGTTATGAATTGGTCCACAAAGTAAAATAATTAGTCCACTTGTACTTTAGAAGTTATAGCCAAATGTTTGTGAGGATTATGGCTTGACGTTCAAGCTGTAATCCTTATCTCTCGTCCAAGAAAACGGTAGGGCCTATCGACTTGGTTCAGGTCTAAATAATTTTTTTACGCCCTGCAGTACCGGGCCGAAGAATAGGACTGAGGTATCCCCTGCCTGTCGTAAGAGACGACTAAGAGGGGACCCCGGGGTCGTTGGGTGCACGAGGCGGGGGCCTCGTGTAGTCATATAACGGCCCCGAGAAGGACGGCGGAACGCGGTGTCCCGTTTCCGCCGTCGAGCGTAGGAAGAGCCATCCGCGCTCAGGGGGGACTACCTTCACCTGTCCCCCCGTGAAGAGGCTACACAGCCAATGCTGGGGGGGGTCGCGGAGAATTCCACAGGCTTACCCGCGACCCTCCTGCTATCAGCCGAGAAGGACACCGGCGGGGTTTTAGTGGGTGCGAACCCCACATAACCCTGCGGCTCCCCCCGGGGCTGCAGGGTACTCGTTAGGAGTTTCCCCGCCTTAAAAAAAAAAAAGGTCTAAATAATTAGTCCTCAATTGATCCACACGACATGCCAAATCCCAGAATTGGTCCTCAAGAGGTTCCGGAGTTATAAGGGCATCTTAGTGAGGATTATGGCTTGAACATTTGGCACCTTCAATTATCTCCGGAACGCCTATAGCTATTGGTTTGAAATTTTGCCAAAAATTAATCCTCAATTGGTCCACCAGATTTATAATCACTTGGAACTAGGTTTTCTTTGAAGAAGTACGTTAAAATCATCAGTTTTACTTTTCCATACATTGCGATCCGTGTACAGTTGTGCACAGAATAATTGATAAACATTGGTATGAACCGGTTACCTAATCAATTCTTTGATTAGGTAACTGGTTAATACCTTCGAAGAGTGAAAGAGGTTTTTGTTATGTATGTTATGTAATTATGTTTAAGACAGCACTGATTGTATTTTCAACGGGCTTGTGATCTCTGTTTGCATTTCAGGTATAAATAAATAATATCTGCGGAAACGGAGGGCATAACACTTTTGTCTAACGTTTCCGAGAACCCTAGGCTGTAATATATTTCTATTGCAATACAGAATAAAAACCGGAAGTGTTACGCCGTCCGTGTCCCGTTACTGTACCAAAATATTTGAGCAAAAAAAAACTGTAAGAATCATTAATATTTTCGTATATTACAATTAAAAGTTTGCAAAAGTTTCATTACTTAACAATCTAATTACTTAGAGCGGGCAACAAGTGAGTGAACGCCGGATGCCGTGTGTTGGTGGTACTGAATACCACCACCAACACACTATTTCATCCTGTGGGTATCGAAAAGTCAATTAAGGCAATTTCCAAAAGTAGAAATTTAATAGGTTTTTCCTTATTAAAGTATTAAAAATAAACTTGTTTTTAAAGTTTTTTTTTTTTTAATTTAAGATGGCGAAAGGGGACACAATTTTTAGGTATTCGATATATGGGTGGCATTTTCTAGTTTTAAAGTTGCGCTGATCGAAAATGACATCCCTTTTCAAATAAAAGATGGAATATTTAATTTCACATAAAATCTGAATAATTCAGTCGGATTAGATAATGATTCAGAAAATGTAGTTATCCAAAACAGAAAACGTTGTTTTTTACATCCAAGCTATTGAACAAAATGGCTCAATTTAAGTATCTTTATCGGCAGCAAAAATTTAAGTTGCTCCTGTCAAACAAGTGTCGCATTTCCTTTCGCTCGGAGGTGCGACGAGGGTATGTAGGGCTTACTTCCTCGAAAACCCCCTGGTGGCCGTCTCGGTGTTTTGTGAAGAACCTCGGGAACTATTGATGATCAGCTTTCGGTGTCCTTTCCACTATACTGTATGTAGACATAGACATAGACAAAATTTTAATTTATGTGTTAACACTTCCTTTTTTCTGAATTGAAAAATAGCTCTTGTTCTTTGGTAATACAGTCTAGGGCACACGAGACCATAGACAAATCTTTTACGCCGTCTTAGACCACTACTGTACATACATAAGAAAAACCTCATCTTCTAAAATATCTATTAGGTAACCGGTTAATACCAATGTTTATCAATTATTCTGTGCACAACTGTACACGGATCGCAATGTATGGAAAAGTAAAACTGATGATTTTAACGTACTTCTTCAAAGAAAACCTAGTTCGAAGTGATTATAATTCTGGTGGACCAATTGAGGATTAATTTTTGGCAAAATTTCAAACCAATAGCTATAGGCGTTCCGGAGATAATTGAAGGTGCCAAATGTTCAAGCCATAATCCTCACTAAGATGCCCTTATAACACCGGAACCTCTTGAGAACCAATTCTGGGATTTGGCATGTCGTGTGGATCAATTGAGGACTAATTATTTAGACCTGAACCAAGTCGATAGGCCCTACCGTTTTCTTGGACGAGAGATGAGGATTACAGCTTGAACGTCAAGCCATAATCCTCACAAACATTTGGCTATAACTTCTAAAGTATAAGTGGACTAATTATTTTACTTTGTGGACCAATTTGGATCAATTCATGACTAATTATTTGCATTTTCAAAATTTGTTTTAGCGAAGATTTAAAAGATGAGGTTTACAGCTTGAAGTACACATGTTTTAGGCTACGAACGCACAGGCGGTTTTTTTCCGCGCGGGATGCCAGCGGATAAAAAACCGCGCGGATAAAATTGCTTGTGCGTTCGGGGATGGGGCTAGGATTTTTATTCGCCCATTCTGGGCAGCAGTGTTGCCAATGGCTATTTATCGAATTTCCCAAGATCATTGGTCAAATTCCCCAAATTTGGGGAGAAAAATGTCCTGATTCCCCACAAAATCCCCTCACAATGAGAAAGTAATCTATTTACGGTATAAATTAAAAAATCAACCATTTATAATGAAAAACACTTAAAAAATCGCAATATCACTTAAAAATCATCCGGTATGTATCCGGTTGTTTTTAGGTTATATTTGGTTTTACTTGCAAAAGTAATTCAAAATGGTTTATTCGTATGAATTTGTGTCCGTACACCTTAGTTATTAAATGAGAACTTGAGATAATGACAAGCAAATAGTCGTAGCTAACATTAACAAAGTTTACCCATTGTTTACTTGCTCACGAAGTACGCGTTTTTGTCACGTAAAAAGCCTTCTCATTCATTAATTTCTTCTTGCAACTATGTTTTCTTCTACGTTCCATACGATACAATACAATACAGTGTAAAATAACGACGAAAAACACAAAAAAATGCCTGGTTATTGTATTTCACTTGTTTGTTATGGGCCGAACTTATAGAGCGTCATCTACAAAAAGTTTTCCGTGTACAACCCCATTGGTAAAATGCTAAATTCCCCGCACAGTGCCTCTCCGCACAAATTCCCCAATCGCTTTGGGATCCCCCGCAGTTTTGGGAATTCCCCACACATTGGCAACGCTGCTGGGCAGACAAAGGAACATAGTCCATACAGCCAAGAAGCAAAGATTTTATTTTAGACAATATTACAGTTTTACAGTGGTGTGCATAGAAAAATTTTACTCTCTGTGGTGTGTTTCTTTTATTTTGTTTGTTGTTTTGGCTAAAATAAAAAAAAAACATTATTTTTAAGTTTTTACAAATTTCTTCATAAAAGACAAGAAATTTGTGTTATAAAACGACCCACCGACCTATAAGAAAAATATCTTAATGGGTCGCATGTCGGGTACTTTAAAATGGGAAAAATCTAGTCTCATTCGGCCTGCCCACAATATTATATCTTCGGATTTTCCTAGATATTTACCACAACCTTGGAAATTTATGGTAAGCGTGCGAATTCGTTTTAAGACCAAGTAAGTGTCGGTGGATTGTTTCAGGGGGTATATGTAGCATACCCGGTAGAGTATGTAGCATACCCGGTAGAGTATGTAGCATACTCTACCGGGGTCTAAAGCCTGATTTACACTTGAATGTACAGTACCTAGCGAGTTTTAACGCAACCCACTGACCGCTGAAGTTACATTATGCAATAGATGTGTTTTTTTGGTGGCTGAAGTGGAAAATTATAAACTTTTTCATAAGCTACAAGCCATGCATAAATAGGGCTATGTACAGTTAGTATACGGCCAGTATGGTATGCGCCGCATACGGGTACACTGGTCGGTGGGTCGTTTTAGGGCTGCACCGATACATCTCCGCATAATCAGGACAGGAAGGGACCATAAGTCGCTTTTGGGGCATTCCAAGTGTGACGGTCGGGACATTTTACTCCATACTGAGTACTTCTGAATTTATTTCAGTTATTTAAGAGCACCATATAAAAATTGCGATTTCGACATAAACTTAAATCATTAAACTTTAACATCCCTAAATTTCAAGCATGTTGTACAATAATTTACTATGAAAAAAAAACGGTCGGGACCCTTACTTTCTTGTCTACTCCAGATGCACAAACATTTCAAAGTTCGTAAGAAACTAACAATGTTATAAATACGAATCATTCCATGCACATCTATTAATAATGAAGCTCTTTCATTATGTAGATTTGGAGTACCTAACAAAAATGATTTTTTTCTTACAAAGTTCTGATTTGTTTGTCGGGACGAGTAACAAATCAACAAATAAATATGTTTTTTTATTCCTTTATTTAGTTTAATTCAAGTTTTTTTTACAATAACATTTACAATTATTTTCATTTTAAATCACCTATATTTTGCTAAAACAACAAAAAATGCGATCCCTTAATCTTTTTACTCATACAATTTCTTTTATATCTTTGCTTTCTGACACTTTCTATACGCAGTACTTTGTCTTGGTTTTCCTTAGCTTTTAGTTTTCTTATTCTACTTTTTTTTTCTCATTACAATTTTTACATCTACTGCTGGACAAAAGGCTTTTTTTTTTGGTAACGGGGGCCACGCGAGTACGTTTCGGCCCAGACTATAACAAAAACCAATAAACACTGAAAAAATAAATTTAATTATAAAATGGTTAGTCTTATTTAAGCCTTAAGCAAGCGACATTTAAAAAATACAAGTATTTTGATGCGAAATATAATACAAAAAAATCAATAAATCCAAGAAAATAAATCAAATCATTTTGGATCGATTTATTTAAGCCCAATGCAAGCGATATTTGTAAAAATACAAGTAAATAGCTACTTGGAATTATGACGGTTGGATGGGACTGTGAAGGTTGGGACAGAACTTAAAATTAATGTGTAAAAAAAACAACAGCCCATAGCCACTTTAAGAAATTATTGATCTCAATTTGCTTTTAATAGAAGTGTACTGGCCTGAAAGAAATAGAGAGACACTAATCTTTTTAAGCACACTAGAGAAGTTATTACAAACATTATTCCTTAAGAGGCAGTTTACAGCGATGCTAGCGCCATTCGCGAAAAAAATTAATATCTTCTAAACTAAGGCAAATATCAAAAATGTGCCACTGTATGACACTAGAACTAGAACTAGATGTAGCAGATGTAGCCTAGTATTTTTTGAGCACAGAAAAGTAGTCCTGAGTAAAAAGAACAAAAAAAAACATAGATTGTTACCAAAAGTGGCCACTTTTAGCAACACTTTGTAGCTTTCTTTGGTCTTCAACCTGAAAGCTATACAGAAGGGCCCTAAAAATACTAGGCTACATTATCTAGTGTCTAGTCTCCCTAACCATTATAAAAATTATGAAAAAACTTTAAAAAAAGCTGTACAAAAATCTAAAAAAATACACTTATATACATAAAATAAAAACATCTGATGATATAATAAAAGCAATGTAGCAAGTTGTTAAAGAACAAACAAATAAGATCCCAAAAAAAATTAGGAAAAATATAAAACTACTTACATCGTCGCAAATTTGTTTAACTCAATTTCTTTTCATCAGTAGGTTATGAACAAAATGCCAGCCTTACGCCACAAGGACACCCTGTTATCAAACCTGCTGACACCTCAATATTTATTAGCCCTGTAAATGAACAAGAAGTATTTAAAATCATACGCAACCTAAAAAACAAAAATAGTTCGGTCATGATGAAATACCACCATATTTAGTAAAAGAATGTGTGACTGCTCCGTGGCTCAGTTCGCAGTGATGTGGACTGAGTAAGCGTGTGCACCCGGGTTCGATTCCCGGGCGGGCCGAATATTGATATGATGAATATCGATGTTTGTTTCCGGTCTGGGTGTGATGTTCGTCTCTGTGTGTGTTTCGGGCACCCTAGATACAGGTTCTTCCTAGTTAGGGGCTCTGAGTGTGATGTGTTATTATTATTATTATTATTAATTAAGAATTAACCCCTCCTCTCACTTACCTTATAAATCAGTCTTTTACGGAAGGAATAGTCCCAGATCTTCAAAAAATGTCAATAATAAAACCCGTTCATAAATCGGATGATAAAACAAACTGTAAAAATTATCGACCAATAGCACTTTTATCGACATTCTCAAAAATATTTGAAACCGCTGTGTCCCAACGACTTTATTCTTATTGTGAAAAATATAAAATATTAGATGAACATCAAAATGGCTTTCGAAAGTACCGCTCTACCACATTGGCTGTTTTTTCTTATATAAATGAAGCAATTAATATAATAAATGATAAGAAATACGCAATCGGAATGTTACTCGACATGAGTAAAGCTTATGACAGAGTTTCCTACAAAATTCTACTTCAATAAAAACTTTTTATAAAAAAATTAAACCGCCGAAAAAACTGAAAAGCATTAAATAATAGGGAAACATTTTCTATAAGGCCTTAATTTACTCACTTCTTAAAGTAATTTTGGATTACCAAGAAATTTTAAGTCGGCGCCACACCACACAAGCAAATTCATTATCTATGTAAAGCGCGATGCGCAGCGGCGTACGTTTTTCGGTTATTTCTTTGAATTTCAGGTAATTTAGTGATCTTTATTCGTTGATTCTGTGGCACCGACTCAAAATTTCTTGGTAATCCAAAATTACTTTAAGAAGTGAGTAAATTAAGGCCTAATAGAAAATGTTTCCCTATTATTTAATGCTTTTCAGTTTTTTCGGCGGTTTAATTTTTTTATAAAAAGTTTTTATTTTTTGCTTTTCAGTTTTTTTTGGGCTAATTTTTTGACCCCAGCTAATCATACTTCACCGGGTGGTCGCACCCCACAAGGTGGCCACACAACCTGGTGAAGGTTGAGGGACTAACAGGATGAGGTTCGATCACGACCGGTCGGTGAGGCGATTTGTGAGGGAGGCCTATGTCCAGCAGTGGACGTCTTTCGGCTGATTTTATTTCATTTCCAAAGATATTGTAGGTAGGTATCAAAAGTTATAATGTAACACGGAAATGCATCCTGTGAGTGGATAAATCGACCCGCCGACCAAAAAGTCACCCCTATTTTCCCACCCTTAGGGTGGGAATTTTATTTCCAGATTTTTATGGGACCAACTTCAAGGTATACCCTGTCAATTAAAAAAAGAATTAATAAAATCGGTCCACACAGTAAAAAGTTATGCGTGATCATACATAAAAAAGAAAAATATATACTTATACGCGACGAATTGAGAACCTCCTCCTTTTTGTTTTTTCGTCGGTTAAAAACTCTACGGAATAGGTGTACTTCAAAAACTCTACGGGTACGGCATACGCATGGTTCGATTCATTTTTAAAAAGCAGATCGCAACATGTTGAAATATAATATATAGATGAAACTACAGGATTAATACAAAAAGTAAAATCAATAAAAGCTAATGCAACAATGTCTATACCACAAGGCAGCGTGTAAGGCTGCATACTCTTCTTATATATACCTATATTATAAAGAGGAAATATTTGTTTGTTTGTTTGTTTGTTTGTTTGTAACGAATAGGCTCCGGAAATACTGAACCGATTTGAAAAATTATTTCACTGGTAGGAAGCTACATTAACCCCGAGTGTCATAGGCTATATTAGATTTTCAAAAAAATTAGGGATCCTTACCTAAACTCAAATAATGTAACCCAAGGTGCAATATTTTTTCCGTTGTTTACATATTTTGACAGGTGATTTGTTGTCGTTGTTTTTTTTTTATTCGGCCATTCTGGGCAGTCAAAAGAACATAGTCTATAGAGCCAGTCTTTTGTAGTATCTTATAATCTATGGCGTAACGAAGTAAGCCGGGAAAGCTCGTTATACATAAATGACCTGCCGAAGGTATTATATGATCATTGCGTTCTTTTTGCTGACGATATCTCAATAATTTTCCCTAGTAATAATGTATCAGATATTCAAAATAAAATAAATAAAAACCTAAATAAAATAAACGCCTGGTTCAATGATCATAATCTTATAATAAACTTTAAAAAAACAACATTGATGCAATATAAACCATTTCAGAAAAAAAAAAAAAAAAATACGCGACGAATTGAGAACCTCCTCCTTTTTGTTTTTTCGTCGGTTAATAAAATAGATAAACATTCAATTTGATAGAATAATTTAGAAAATGTTGATGAATCTACCCTCCTAGGTATGACTTTTTTATTAATTACATAAACTTCAGACTTCTTGGGATCTGATCTTCGTATTTCACATGACATGAAAAATACAATAATTTCAATAAATCAACAGGAAGGCAAATCCCAGATACCACTCTTGCTATCCTACGAGTACCAGCGAATGTGGCTGGACGAGCGTGACGCCTGGAAGAAACGCATGTACCCTGAAAACACCACCGTCAACGTAGACGTTGTTAAACGATACGTGCTGACCTTCAAAAACAATCACCAGCCGCCAAAGCCCGAAAAAAAGAAACCCTTTAAAATTAAAAAGTAAGTTTAGCATTCCTATACACCCTTCTGCTTGCGATAAAGCTCATAGGTAAGCACTTAACTTACTTACATTTTGCTAGGTAGTCGTCCCGATACCATCTGCTTCTGTTCTGCGCTGCTTAAGTCTGTGTGGTGTGGGTACGAATAAAGGCTTTCTCGAAAGCAAAGTATTAAGATAGCCTCTGCTTATGATTCAAATAGTGAATATTTTTAAGAGGGGGCAGAGTTTTAAATACTAAAAAAAACTAGGGACCAAGATTTTATGCACAAGGGAGCACTTTTTTCTGAAAAAAAGCCTTACTTTAGAAAATTTTATTTTTAAGAGTGGCGCCACTGTTCGCGTAAAAGGACTCATTTAGGTCTTGTACGAAGGCTTAGTAGGTAGGCTACCAAAATAACTAACAAAAGAATTAAATATTGACTTTATTTTTTAATAAAAGTGGGTTAAACTGAAATCTTAAATTAAAAGGTAAAAGCGAAGGGTCTTTTCGGTAGTTGATAATTTCTGAAGTAATAGACGTAGATAAATAAATCCAATACCAATTCGGAGGACAACTCAAAAGCTAACAATGAAATACAAAAAATAAAAAAAAGTATCTGCATTTTTTTGTGGAAACTTTGAAAAACCGTAAAAAATTTAAAAAAAAAAAAAAATTTTTTCGTTTATCATATTTAAAAAAAAAGTAAAAGCAATACTTGGTTATTTTGTTAGTAACTTAGGTAGCTTAACTATTTAGCCTTCGATCAAGACCTTAATGATGGTTCTGTGAGCCTTAGATCTATAACTGTGAATTTAAAAGTAGGCGGGGTAGACTTTTGCAAAAAAAAAATTTAAAAACATCATACTGAGTGGGGGGGTGAGGCTGCGACCCCCCATATGGGGTGTTTTCATCGATGAAATTGATCATAGAATACACCCTTAAAATTATGTTATAACTTCCCCGGACACACTGTATATTTCTTTATTTCGACGTAAAAATAGGAAAACGGGTTCTTCAGTGGGTGTAATTAGATTCAGAGTTATATTAAGAAAATATTAACTAAAATTCACATGGTAACAGAACATTCCCAAAAACATAAAGCGCCTAAAAATCTTCAATTTTTTTTTACTCGAGTAGGTACATATAATGTAAGTACGTATAACGTATATCCAACTATTTTTACCCAACCAGCTAATAGAAATCTTAGAAGTTTCAGTGTCTGAATGGTGGAGTGTAGAAAGGATTTTTTGGAGTTGCCACGGGTATAAACAAAAAATAATACTGTAAATAGGTAGAAATTTTAGGGGGTATAGGTGCGATCAGAATTGATGGCACCAAAATCCTGAGTCGTAAATCAACCAGTAATTAAGGTTTTTAATGAAAAAGCGCGTGCGAAGCTGCGGGCAAAAGCTAGTCTATATATATAAAACTCAAAGGTGACTGACTGACATAGTGATCTATCAACGCACAGCCCAAACTACCCGACGGATCGGGCTGAAATTTGGCATGCAGGTAGATGTTATGACGTCGGCATCCGCTAAGAAAGGATTTCTGAAAATTCCCTCAGGAACGGGAATTACGGGATTTTTTAGTTAGTATGAAAAATCAACATTATTGAGTGTATCGACGTGAAATTTGGTGTACAGTGTTCTCAGTGAATGAACGAGTGTTGAAAGAAAGGAAATTAAAAAATTCCCACGGGAACGGGAACTACGGGGCTTTTTTTAGTAAGAATGAAAAATCGAGATCCTAGGGTGTATCGACGTGAAATTTGGTGTACAGGTTCCTTAATAAATGTAGGAATGTTGAATGAAAGTAATTTACAAAATTCCAACGGGAACGGGAATGACGGTACTTCTTTTGTGGTAATGAAAAATCGACTTTCTTGAGTGTATCGACTTGAAATTTGTGTACAGGTTCCTCAGTGGATGAAAGTATGTTAAAAGAAAGGAATTAACTAAATTCCCATGGGAACCGGACTATTTATTTTGTATGAAAAATTGATGTCAACGTGGAATTTGGTCTACAAGTGTCTCTGTGGATGTAGTAGTAGTAGTTGGAAGAAAGAAATATACTAAATTCCCACGGGAACGTAAAACGGGACTGTTTAGTTAGTATGAAAACAATGTATATTTCTTTTGACGTAAAAATTGGAAAACGGGTTCTTCAGTGGGTGTAATTAGATTCAGAGTCATATTAAGAAAAGATTCACCAAAAATTCACATGGTAACGGAACATTCCCAAAAACATAAAGCGCCTAAAAATCTTCAACTTTTTTTACTCGAGTAGGTACCTACATATATAAGGTACGTATATCCAACTACTTTAACCCAACCAGCTAATAGAAATGTAAGAAGTTTCAGTGTCTGAATGGTGGAGAGTAGAAATGAATTTATGGAGTTGCCACGGGAACTGAAATAAAGATAGATATTTTTAGGGGGTACACACATTACATTCCCAAAAACATAAAGTGCCTAAAAAAATTTTACTCGCGTAGGTTCATAATCCAAACTACCGAGCTAATATTTTACCCATCCAGCTAATATAAATGTTAGGAATATGAGTTTCAGTGTCTGAATGGTGGAGTGTAGAAAGCTCAGGTAGAAAGGAATTTCTGGAGTTGCCACGGGAACTAAAATAAACAAAATATTACTACTGTAAATAGGTAGATATTTTTAGGGGGTATAGGTGCGATCAGAAATGATGTCACCAAAATCCTGAGTAGTAAATCAACCAATAACTAACGTTTTTAATGAAAAAGCGCGTGCGAAGCTGCGGGCAAAAGCTAGTCTATATATATAAAATTCAAAGGTAACTGACTGACTGACATAGTGATCTATCAACGCACAGCCCAAACTACTGGACGGATTAAGCTGAAATTTGGCATGCAGGTAGATGTTATTGTGTAGGCATCCGCCAAGAAAGGATTTCCCAAAATTCCCTCAGGAACGGGAATTACGGGACTTTTTAGTCAATATGAAAAATCGACATTATTGAGTGTATCGACGTGAAACTTGGTGTACAGGTTCCTCAATGAATGAAAGAGTGTTAAAAGAAAGGAATTTACAAAATTCCCACGGGAACGGGAATTACGGGACTTTTTTAGTGAGAATGAAAAATCGACATCCTTGAGTGTTTCGACGTGAAATTTGATGTACAGTGTGAGCATTTAAGCCTTCCTGCCTAAATATTTGTAAAATAAAAAAATTAATATATCCTACAAAGCTAACCCTACTTCAATACGAAACATTAATCTTTGGCCTTGTCGTGATCGTCTATCTGACTAATGGTTAGGACCCTCCATACGTTGTGTTTTAAATCAAATAATTTACAGTGCTAAAGCTCCTTTGAAAATTAAAGAATAATGAAAATAACCTTGGACTTATAAAATTTCGAGCCAATGAGCTGTACGCTGACAAATAAATTCTTTAAAAAAAAATGCGCGCTAAACACGCGCGCTAGCTCGACCTCGTCAAGCGACTACCTAGGTATCCTAAACAGACGTTCCCTAATACATAACAGCAATCGTCCTTCTAAAGAATGATTTAAAAGATTAAAAACCCTACTGTTGCTCCTAGAAGAGGAACCGCGTTCAAGTGTATTATTACGGAAGGTAAATTTTGGTTGAAGTGTTTGTCAACTAGCCCCGGGTAGGACAGTTCCTTCGCCATGTCCCGTCCGACTAGGTTTTGTGTAACCTTATGTTTGTGTGAAGAAAGTCGACTTTTGATGACCATCGATTCATGTGATAAAGGCTTAAGCCAACTTAATACAAAGATAATCATAAAGTTATGTGCAAGATTCTCAAAACGAGAGCTACGGTGTAATAACCCTGTTGCCAATCCGTTGGTCTTGTACCAGCACTTTTCTTGGTTAGAACTTACTTAGGTCTTGTGGTTTCAACTATCACTCCCACCATGATAGCACATCTCCTGAAGTACCGTAGATCTATGGCAAAGCAATGCACTTAAAAACCAAACATTAGCAAATTCTTTAGAACAAATCACAGCTCCTCTGAAGTTCATCCCCTAACACAGGACGATCGCTTGTTTACGCAAACGAGCCTAAAGCCGCATATTATTAAATGTTAGAAAAGATGTCTCGCCCCTGGATTAGTTTATCGCGAAGTTAGTTTTTACGGTTTAGTGTATATATAGTGTGAATATATATAATATAATATAAGTTTGTATAAAAACAGACCCTCCCTTGATACTCTCATTCTGCCTCACACAGATTCTTTCTGTCTCACATACATTCTTCAAGTCCTATCAGCTGATAATGGTTGTGGTGTTAGTTGAGTGTAATAGAATTATCACAAATGGGGAGGATTCGTACAATTTTTACTTCGAGGCTTCTCGAAGATAAACTAACAGCTTTTTCAAAATGAGTTTTAGGCTAATGTATAATGAACTTATCTGGGTATATTATTACAAAAGGTTTTTTTAGATAAAACCCCATTTTGACCAAGATTTGCTCGTCCGAAAAAAAAAGGGAATTCGTACGAAAGCACCCCACGAGTGGGGTGCTTTCGTACAGAGGGTGGGGGACCTTCGTACATAGTGTTAAAAATGCAATTTATTAGAAATAAAATATGTTATTGTTATCAAAATTAATTGAAAAACTGCTGTTCAAGTTAACATGTCAACCTGAACTGTATAATCAACCAGCCTCAAAAGTTTAACCTTTTGATGAAAACCTACCTATATCCAACAGTGGACGTATTTTATAAGATGATGACTATGGATGATCACTTTCGTAAAAAGCAGTGATTTTGATTTCTGTGGCAACCATTAATGTGCTTCTTCAATTTCTCCCAACCTAGCAGGTTTTCAGGAGTATCCTTGACTTTCCAGTAATTTTTCCATACGTAATAGCGTACGAATGTACCCCACCTACCACTGTACGAATGTACCCCAAACCAAAAAACCAACACATTAATTCAAAATAAAAAAAACCATTTAACTCTATTCCAAATTAATATAAATAAAATAAGCTACAGAAATAGCTTGAACTTAGTTAATATCGGTTATGCAGTAAAAACAAAAAATATAAGGTTAAATCGTGTTATAGAGCCAATCGGAAAATTACTTAGGCGTCGCGAAATCACGTTTTGTCTAGTCTTGGCGAAGTTGGTGAACTCACTTACCCCCCGCCCCGGGGGAAGCCTATGCCTAATATTAGGAGTCCCACACACAAATACGAGCATGTCAACGTTTTAGGTGTAGGAGATATGGCTACTGTACGAATGCTCCCTTTGTACGAATCCTCCCCACTTTCCCCTACGTCATCCAACTAGTAACCAACAAAGTAAGCAGTCAAGCTTCGACAGGATATTTTATATTTGGTTAGAACGATTCGGGCCTTATTTACTCAACAGGTATTTCTTAATAATCAACTAATCGTACACCGTAGTGCATCGTCAAGTTTGATTAAGTTTTTCATTTGATCTCCATGCCACCGATCATGGGACCTTGTCTAGAACTCTTGGTTCTTTATATTCTCATCATTCTACTATCTCGTGCATCGTAATGCATTGTCAAGTTTGATGTGAGGTTTTAGTTTGCTCGTCTGATCTTCATGCCAACAATCATGAAGTCTTGTCTAGAACACTTGGTCCTTTACTTATATCCTTTGTCTTAGCAATTCCGCATTACATATGTAAGCCACCACGCCTTGATATCGGCAAACTTGAGATTATAAAGTGTGATAATAGAGGATTAGACTTTCCCACAACAAGCATCCATTTCGCACAATCTACGATTTACAATAATTGATTAACAACGTAAAAGGCAATCTAGACACAAAAGTAGTAATCGTGCAATCCTTCGTTCGAGGTTGGCACACTAAATAGACTGCAGCGAATAGATCTCAAAGAATATGATTACTCTAACAAGTAATCTTCCAAATCAAAATAATCACCGCTATCCAATTTTGTGACCAGTGTAAAGTGTTCGGTTATGTATTTAACTAACATTCCCCATCTAACTACTTTGATGAAGCGAGTACCGAGGCCGGCCGCAGCACTCCCTCGCATCGTCCGAAGGTACGAGTACATATATATATAGCTGTATTTATGTCAAATCAAAGGAAAACAAAACACAATCTCCGCGCGCCCGCCGAGACGCGGTAGCCGTTTCTAGGGAGCCGTCGTCGAATCCATCCAAAAGTATAAAATATATAATTTTTAAATTTAATAAAGCTAAAAACTGTACGATATAGGAAGGATCGTTACAACAGGTGCCTTAGTAAATGTAGGAATGTTGAAAGAAAGTAATTTACAAAATTCCCATGGGAACTGGAATAACGGGACTTTTTGTGAGATTGAAATCTCGACTTCCTTGAGTGTATCGACGTGAAATTTGTATACAGGTTCCTCAGTGGATGAAAGGGTGTTGAAGAAAGGAATTTACTAAATTCCCATGTGGATAGGGTTACAGGACTAATTATTTAGTATGAAAAATCGATTTCCTTGAGTATGCCAACCTGAAATTTGGTCTACAAGTATAAGGGTGTTGGAAGGAAGAAATATACGAAATTCCCACGGGAACGCAAAACGGGACTCTTTAGTTAGTATTAAAACAATGTATATATATTTCTTTATTTCCACGTAAAATTAGGAAAACGGGTTCTTCAGTGTGTGTAATTAGATTCAGAGTTCTATTAAGAAAAAATTAACCAAAATTCACATGGTAACGGAACATTCCCAAAAACATAAAGCGCCTAAAAATCTTCAACTTTTTTTACTCGAGTAGGTACATATATAAGGTATGTAGGTACGTATATCCAACTACTTTAACCCAACCAGCTAATAGAAATGTTAGAAGTTTCAGTATCTGAATGGTGGAGAGTAGAAATGAATTTATGGAGTTGCCACGGGAACTGAAATAAGATAGATATTTTTAGGGGGTATGGGTGCGATCAGAAATGATGTCACCAAAATCCTGAGTCGTAAATCGACCAGTAATTAACGATTTTAATGAAAAAGCGCGTGCGGAGCTGCGGGCAAAAGCTAGTATATATATAAAATTCAAATGTGACTGACTGACTGACTGACGTAGTTATCTATCAACGCACACGCACAGCCCACTGAACGGATTGAAGTGAAATTTGGCATGCAGGTAGATGTTATGGCGTAGTAAATAAAAGCTTATCAAAATTTATCGTACAAAAAATATATAAAAAAACGTCCTACTTATTCTAATCACAATCAGCTTGGAAATCGGTAAATTTTTTTAAATAGCAATTGTCTTTGGAGACATTTTCAAAGATTTCAGAAAAGCATTAAAGGCAGAATATAAGAATACTACTTGGTCATCTTGACGAGCTGGACACCAGACACCAATGATTTTTTAATTATCAAACAATTTTTATGAGAAATCAATGGTTTGCCAGCCTTGTTAGGTTACTGCGTTCCTTTTAACGACTAAAATAACCTAGAAACAGCTAAGATAATAAGGCAAACAAAAAACGTGTCCCTGACAGTTTCGGTACATAGAAACATTGAGTTCTAAGCGTCCATAACATGAGACTAATTCGTGGCTGAGTTGGCAGGTTGTGCACTGAGACGCGGATGTACTGGTACCGGGTTAGATTCCCGGCGGGGGAACATTATTATGATGAATGTCAATGTTTGTTTCCCGGTCTGGTTGTAATGTTCGTGTCTATTTGTTTCCGGCCCCCAAGGTACATGTTCTTGCTAGTTAGAGGCTCTGAGTTAAGGGTACCTGGCCTAAACATAAAAAATCCAGTCTGCCATTTCTAAAAATCCTGATTTTGAAGAAAAAATCCGGTATCGTGTATCAAATAAATGTCAAAGTAGGTAGGTAGGTTCGTTCCGTGCTCAGTGCGGCACCCATCATTTCTATGTATTCCATGTATGAATACAAGGGCTTCAGTATCATATGATTTTCTTTTTGCAATAGTCCCTCTTGTCAGTTTTCGTTTTCCTCTCATTGGTTTAGATTTCTCATATAGTGTCTTATTTCTATTGCATAAGTATGCTTTTTGATTGTCACTATAAGTAGGTCGTAAAGGTAAGTTAAACGATTTGTAAAATTTGCGTGCTATAAATTTTTTTGGGTGTCCTTTACGCCCTAAACTAAAATCTTAATGGTTCTTACGACATTTTTTTGGTAAAATTAGTGTAAAAAAAAGTTAGGGCATAAAGGAATTTTTTTAGAAGATAGAAATATTTCAAATATACCATTCGAAAGAGCAGAAAAAACTGAGTAAAGTGGCATTCCAAAGTCATTTTCGATAAAATGTCCTTTACGCCAATTGAAATTTCCATCATCGATATGAGTTAAGAAAATATTTATAAATTGAAAATAAATATTTTATGATCAATGTGTTTTTCTTTCTCATCATAAATAAGTTGTGCTTAAGTATTCAGATGAATACAAATAATTAAATTGGGCCTTCTTAATTGAGTAATTGTATCTGTATTCTGGTTATCAAAGATAATAAAGATCCCATAGCCATGAGCGTTGCTAAAATAGTGTTATTCAGGTATTCAAAATGTAAAAAAGTATACACAATACAGACTTCACGATATCCCCAACACCCTGCAATGATTTGTCACACACAATCCCTTGTGTCAAATTGCAAGACTTCCTGTACGAAAAAAAGATGATGTCCGTTATTGTAGAGCGTTCGTACTTTATCGCGCAAAGAAATCAGGTCGTAGGTGTACATTATATTATTTTCGAAGTCAAGGAAGTGCGGAGAGTTTTGGTTTCCAACTAGCTCGCTAACATCCAAAGCTATCTATCTTCTTTATCTACCAGCGCTTGCATTTTCAAAATTCACTTCACATCATTCCCGAGTCACGACACATCCTCGCGACCTCGCGACAAAATAACAAAAATAGCTGATCAGCAGGCGCCATCTTGGCAAAAATCCGTGTGTTAGTGCGTTAAAGTAGGGTCGGGCCTACTTTAACTTACGGAGGCATTATAACGACGTTTTAGTGCTAATGAGCGTTTATGAATCCAACTTTTTTGACAACACGCCATTTTAGGCTAAACGTGTGGTTTAAGGCCATGTTATTTTTTTATGAATAAGACGGTTAGTTTTAGAAAAAAAAGGTATCAATCAATACCTACAAATTTGCCGTGAATTCTCACTTTAACTTAACTAAGTATATTCTGTGTCTGATAATAATTGGGTTCCTTCCAAGGACGTTATTTCCTTCCTAATTAAACTTTATTTTTTTTACTTAAATAGGTTTGAAGGCATTGGAAGCAAAACCTCGAATAAGCGCCAGCCTGGAGACAAAGCTATGAGTTTTGAAATGCCGAAAAATGATTCCATCGTCCAGAAAGCACAACAAACCTAATTTTAAATCAATATTTATAAAACTCTTCCGTTACTGATTGACTGACTGACTGAATGACTGACAGACAACGCAGAGCCAAAACTACTGGGCATACTAGGCGTAGCGGGCTGAAATTTTGCACGTTGGTTCCTTGGGGAGTGTAGAGGATCACTAAGGAATAATTTCCCAAAATTCCCATGGGAACGGGAGAAAACGGGATTTATGTGTTTTTTTGAGAAATCTGCGCGGGTGAAACCGCGGGGCAGCCTCTAGTATTTAATATATACACACAATAACGGGTTCATAACGTTAATAAAAGTTATTTTTTTATTGTATTAACTCCCTTTACGTTGCGTTCGTTCCTTTTTCGTCGGGCCTTGCCTGGAAGGGTGCTACGTTACGCTATTAAAATGTTTATTTAGTAAAAAATTAAACTTTTTAAATTTATTCTAAAGTAGTCGACCCGACCAGGCGAACTTTGTACCGCCTTATGTATTACTATGTTGTAACGTGGCGGACACGGTCGGCGTAACACTTCCGGTTTTTCTGTGTTGCAAAATAGCTCATGTTCTTTGGTAATACAGTCTAGGGCTGACGAAACCATAGACAAATCTGTTACGGTCTCCTAGTCCGCCACTGTCTGTACATGTTATCAATATCAATACATAGTATAAAATAAAGTCGCTTACCGCGTCTGTCCCTATGTATGCTTTAATCTTTAGAACTACGCAACGGATTTTGATGCGGCTTTTTTTAATAGATAGAGTAATTCAAGAGGAAGGTTTATAAGTATTATACATGCACAAAATAGTTAAAGTTTAGGCAGTACGAAGTTCGCCGGGTCGACTAGTTATACATATAAACCTTTCTTTTGATTGAATCACTTTATCTATTAAAAAAACAAAGTTTTAAAGATTTAAGCATACATAGAAGCATACATAAGCATGCAAGGGAAGCGACTTTGCTATAAACCTACTACTATGTATTGACTATGCGCGAACTTTAGTTTTTCCTATGACCGTGCAAATCGTGTATAATGTAGCACACACGAATTCTACGTGTAATATATGCTCGTAGTGTCGTGCAGAATTTGTGTTATATACATTACTCGGTGAATTACATTGCACGTTACACTCGTCTGGACTCTGCAATTAAAATATGTGAAACGCGACACAACGGACATCGATTTAAAGCGAGGTGCGTGCGACGTAAAGGGAATAATCCCATATTTATCTCTACATTTTATTGTACTATATTTTGTAATACTCATATTGTTTTTTTTTTTAATAATTAAAAAAAAATATACTTACTGCTGTTCTCGTTAAAAAGTTTTATTTAATCAGTGTAATTTTACATACAAGTATTTCGTTTCAAATAATTTCTACATAAGACTATTTTTGGAATCTAAATGTAAAAAATATAAACTACTTAACTTATTTTATTACCGTTTTCCTAATTTAAGATCAGTATGATTAGGTTCATATAAAAAACAAACTACCCCCGACCATAGGTAGAAACCAATGTATGAACCACACATTAGATAAGATCGGTTTAACGAGCAGATCTAGCAAGCAACTCTTAAAAAAAAACAGCTAAGTATTATATAAATTAACACATCAAAATTAGGAAAGTAGTTTATTATTAAAATTTTACTATTATTTGTTAAAAAAAGGCTTTATTTTTATGGTAGGTATTCATCAAGGAAAAATTCAAGATTAAAGCGCTTCACAGACTACGCAGATACGATAAGATATCTGTATCGGCGCAGATCATCTTCAACATTAATTTCTATGTAATCCTATGGACGACCACACACTACGCAGATAATGTAAAATATATCTGAGCCGTGACATATAAATTGAAAGATCTGCAGATAACATCTGTCGATACAAGTTTATCTGCAGATAACATCTGCCCATACAAATATGGCATAATATTTTAACTGCAGCTAAATACAGGATGTATGATGAAGTAGCCCTCGGGTTTCGAAATAGGCTGTGAATTTGTTATCTGATCGATCCTCGAAGATATAAAATTCACCTTGGTCTTTTTAAGCTTTATATATATGCTGTTCTATCAAAATTCTTCGTGTTTTTATCAGTTTGACCTGTATGTACGTATGTATGTTTGTTTGTCCGCGATTATCTCGCGTTTGGCTGAACCGCTTTTGATGCGGTTTTCAGTAGGTAATGTATTTGTTACTTACATTCAGGAGAAGGTGAGAAGGTTTTGTACCTATTTTAACCGACTTCGACTTTCGAGGAAGTTCTCAGATTATGTTTGTGTCAGTTCGTTGAAGGCGGGTCTCTTTTTGTAAAAAAAAAAAATTATAGTGCGTGTGTTCAAAGCAAGACGTGACTCGATTCATAATCAGAATCATCTTCTGACGAGCTGTCTAATAAATCCAGAAGCAGAGTTCTTTTCGTGAACGTGAACTCATTGTAACATCCTATATAAACATTCTTTAGCAAAAAACAAGTCTGCTCAGTCCGAGAGATTTCGAGTGAATGTATAATCTTGTCATATTACCCCATCTGCGTAATGTGTGGTACCTTCAGATAAAAAAGTTTGTATACGCAGATAAAATCTTATCGCATCTGCGTAATGTGTGACGGGCTTAAGACCACATAGTTCGTTTCGGTGCTACTTACCTAATTAGGTATGAGGTGGGGGGCGCCTCGCAGCTGTGACATGCGCGCGTCGAAATGCGAAATGTCGCGGCAGTTTTTAATTTTATTACTTTTCATAGGTACTAACTGAAGTTATATCGAGATGTTTATACCTACTTACCTAGTTTTTTCTAACAAGAATTATTTGAATTTGCGTTTAGGTAAGGTATTTGTAATAACGAGTTTTTTTAAACCATCTGAGACATAAAAAATAGAGTTTTTAATTCTGAAAAAATAGATGTAAGATGAACTTAAAAAGGCGATATTTTCCACAACAACGTTACGTTACCGTATAGAAAGAAACAATTGCTAAAGTTAAATGTTCAAGATCAGTCGATATAATAAGTCTAATTTTATTTAAACCTAAAATAATAAAAGAAGACAACAAAAACCCCCTCTTTTCGAGTTAGTACAATAAAGCCTTCAGTGACGTTTTTAGTTCAGGGTAGTTGTAGGTATAGGTATATACGTACAGTTCACTAACCTATTAGTAAGCTATTTAGTCTTATATTTATTGTAATCGATCAGAATGAAATTTGGAATGCAAATGTTTAACAAGATCCGTTAAAACGCTAATAATCACGACATTTGATAAAAAAAAGTATCACAAATTAATTCACAATATTGAACATGTAACGTAGGTACACAGTGGCGGTCTAGGAGGCCGTAAAATATTTGTTTATGGTTTCGTCAGCCGTAGACTGTATTGCCAAAGAGCAAGAGCTATTTTGCAATACAGAAAAACCGGAAGTGTTACGGCGACCTAGATCGCCACTGTAAAAAAATATAACATAACATACTATAAATTTTCAATTATGAAAAGACTGCTCGCTGCTGCAGATAAACAACTTAGTTTTCGTCAGCAGCTATTGTTGTAGCTTATAAGTTTTGTTTTGAGAAATAATTAAAAAAAAAAAAACTACATACCCCTTTTTATAACGGTGGAAAAATGACTAATGCATTTCCTGTCTGACAGCACTGAAAAATTGCATCATTAAACTAACTCGAACAAAAGTTCGGTTTTTGGTCTACGTATTTAAGAGCCGTAGAGCACTAGCGACTGGGTCGCAGCGGCCAGCGAGATATACATTGGTATGAAATGGCTATGGATCGCGGGCACCTGGCCGCACGCCGGCCCTACACATATTATGTCTCGCACGTGTGTGCAAATAAATCTTTATCAATGTCTCGCTGGCCGCTGGCGTGCTATTGCTCTTAAAGATAATGGATTTTCTCAAGTTTCAAGTATGATTATTAATTATTGTAAAACCAACTCTAATCAACTCTAAAAACAAATTATTTATATTTGCCCCCCAAAATTAATTACATCGAAAAATACTATACCTTGAACTTGGCATAATTACTAAGAATCACTATACCAGCAGCCTGCAGCACACATTTTGCTATAGGTATGTTAGAAAAATAATAATTATAATAGGCGAGTTATATCAATTTTTTTTACCCTGTTTCCTTATTTTTTGTGAAATTTGTCCACAGGTTTTATTATAAAAGATATTCTTCATTCTCTTATTTGCAATTGCAAATCTCTTTAACTCGGTATATTTTAAATAAACATTTCGTAATAGTAATTGTCAAGTAGGAAATAAAAAAAAAAATATTGCGTAGATAAATAAAAAAAAACTGTCAGAAATAGTATGTAGCTGTTAAGAAAATTTAAACCAAAATACTTCCAGTCCCTACCATACAATACACCTAGCATGTGTAGAATAGGTAATATTTTTGAGCAAAGATTATTTTCGAAAAAGTGTGCTGCTAGCTCCAGCTATAATGAGGGAGAGGACACAAAAATGTCGCGCGCGGCACGCTCGTATCTTTTAATCATCAGCCTTAGACTGTTGAAGAGTGCGCCGGGGGCGGAGGCGTAGGCGAGGGCGACGGGGAATGCGACGGAGAGGGCGGCGACGGGGAGGGCGACAGAGAGCGCGATGGCTGCTAGCCGAACTGGAAGCTATATCCGGGGTGGAAGGCGCCGCCGCTGCCGCCGGCGTGGAAGTCGAAGTGCGAGCCCGCGCCGCCCGGCCCGCCGCCGCGGTTGAAGAACGACTGGAACACCACGTTCAGGTCGGCGTCTGTAACACATAACTCAAATTTAAAAACCCCCGACCCAGTCAGACCCCTCATCAACTTAACTAGAACTAGAGCTAATTAATCATCTTAAAAATATCATGGTTGCCTTACCATATACAAACTTTCAATATCATTGAAGCAACAAGGAACCAAATTTCAAATCGATAGGACATATGGAAGGTAGTTAGATCCCGAGATTTAAGATATGATAAGATCAGGTCATCATTGCGTTACCATACACTTTCAATATCATTGAAGTAACACGATACCAAATTTCAAATCGATAGGACATGTGGAAGGTAGTAAGATCCCCTCATCCACTATTTAAGAGCTGATTATCTTCAAACGGCTGATCAGGTCATGGTTACCTTAACATATACTTTCAATATCATAGATGTAACATGGTACCAAATTTCAACTCGATCGGACTTAAGTAAGCTAGTTAGATCCTCTCATCCACTATTCAAGAGCTGATCATCTTCAAACGGCTGATTAGATCTTCATCAGACATGGCTAAGAACACTCGGCCTGAAATTATCTATGATACAAAAAAAACTAAACGAAAATCGGTTCATCCGTTTAGACTCTACGATGCCACAGACAGATACACACGTCAAAATTATAACACCCCTCTCTGAATTTTCATTCGGGGGTTAAAAACATATAACAGGATTAGAACACTGTCCGTTACCAGGATTACCAACGAATACTTGAAACTTTAACGTGTGTGTGTGTGTGTGTGTGAGTGTCAGGCAGCAGTGTACAGGGCGCTCGAGGTCCTGGCCGTGGTCGTAGCGCGCGCTTCTTGAGGTCGCTGAGCACGCCGTACGTGTGTGTGTGTGTGTGTGTGTGTGTGTGTGTGTGTGTGTATCAGGCAGTAGTGTACCGGGCGCGCCGGAGCCGGCGTCGTCGAGGTCCTGGCCGTGGTCGTAGCGCGCGCGCTTCTTGGGGTCGCTGAGCACGCCGTACGTGTGTGTGTGTGTGTGTGTGTGTGTCAGGCAGTAGTGTACCGGGCGCGCCGGAGCCGGCGTCGTCGAGGTCCTGGCCGTGGTCGTAGCGCGCGCGCTTCTTGGGGTAGCTGAGCACGCCGTACGTGTGTGTGTGTGTGTGTGTGTGTGTGTGTGTATCAGGCAGTAGTGTACCGGGCGCGCCGGAGCCAGCGTCGTCGAGGTCCTGGCCGTGGTCGTAGCGCGCGCGCTTCTTGGGGTCGCTGAGCACGCCGTACGTGTGTGTGTGTGTGTGTGTGTGTGTGTGTGTGTGTGTATCAGGCAGTAGTGTACCGGGTGCGCCGGAGCCAGCGTCGTCGAGGTCCTGGCCGTGGTCGTAGCGCGCGCGCTTCTTGGGGTCGCTGAGCACGCCGTACGCGTGTGTGTGTGTGTGTGTGTATCAGGCAGTAGTGTACCGGGCGCGCCGGAGCCAGCGTCGTCGAGGTCCTGGCCGTGGTCGTAGCGCGCGCGCTTCTTGGGGTCGCTGAGCACGCCGTACGTGTGTGTGTGTGTGTGTGTGTGTGTGTGTGTGTGTGTGTGTGTGTGTGTATCAGGCAGTAGTGTACCGGGTGCGCCGGAGCCAGCGTCGTCGAGGTCCTGGCCGTGGTCGTAGCGCGCGCGCTTCTTGGGGTCGCTGAGCACGCCGTACGCGTGTGTGTGTGTGTGTGTGTATCAGGCAGTAGTGTACCGGGCGCGCCGGAGCCAGCGTCGTCGAGGTCCTGGCCGTGGTCGTAGCGCGCGCGCTTCTTGGGGTCGCTGAGCACGCCGTACGTGTGTGTGTGTGTGTGTATCAGGCAGTAGTGTACCGGGCGCGCCGGAGCCAGCGTCGTCGAGGTCCTGGCCGTGGTCGTAGCGCGCGCGCTTCTTGGGGTCGCTGAGCACGCCGTACGTGTGTGTGTGTGTGTGTATCAGGCAGTAGTGTACCGGGTGCGCCGGAGCCAGCGTCGTCGAGGTCCTGGCCGTGGTCGTAGCGCGCGCGCTTCTTGGGGTCGCTGAGCACGCCGTACGCGTGTGTGTGTGTGTGTGTGTGTATCAGGCAGTAGTGTACCGGGCGCGCCGGAGCCAGCGTCGTCGAGGTCCTGGCCGTGGTCGTAGCGCGCGCGCTTCTTGGGGTCGCTGAGCACGCCGTACGTGTGTGTGTGTGTGTGTGTGTGTGTGTGTGTGTGTGTGTGTGTGTGTGTGTGTATCAGGCAGTAGTGTACCGGGCGCGCCGGAGCCGGCGTCGTCGAGATCCTGGCCGTGGTCGTAGCGCGCGCGCTTCTTGGGGTCGCTGAGCACGCCGTACGCCTCGCCGACCTCCTTGAAGCGCTTCTCCTGCTCGCGCCGCTCGCCGTCCGGCGCGCCCGCGTGCCGGTCCGGGTGGTGCACCAGCGCGCGCTTCCTGCACACACACAAACACACCTAGTAGGTACGAGATCAGACGGACAATACTTTACCAGTGGGGTTCGCTTGCTACAAGCCGAAAAGAAAATCCGGGCTTGTTTTACTAAAATAACTAACTCATTATAATAGTTTACAAAAATAAACGTATTTTTTATTTATTTATTATGATTTTATTGTTCAAAACATTACACCGCACGATTATCGACTCGACCGTGATAATTGACACGAACAATATTCCATCGTCGTTTCGCTTGCACTCGTTGGCTTCTATCCTCTCTTTCTAACCTATAAAAATTTCTAATCAGAATCGATAGATAAAGGTATAAAGCTAGGTAGCTATAAAGTTTTTGTACTAATTTGAAAGCCCGGATTGCCGTGGAACGCGATATGGCGCGATCCGCCAATATTAACGCGAGATGGCGCGATCTACCAATAGCAACGCGAGATGGCGCGATCCGCTAATAGCAACGCGAGATGGCGCGATCCGCCAATAGCAACGCGAGATGGCGCGATCCGCCAATAGCAACGCGAGATGGCGCGATCCGCTAATAGCAACGCGAGATGGCGCGATCCGCTAATAGCAACGCGAGATGGCGCCGTGCCGTGCGTGCGTGCGTGATGCATTTGTTTTAGCGTGTTTTACACTCGCGCGCGAAGTCGCGCAGCGAACAAATTCCTACGTAGATGTCGTTTACGCGAAGGCGTGAACAACCTCTACACTCGCGTTTCGCGGCTTTCGCGGGCGTTCGCGGACCTTTCTCGCCGCGAGTGTGGAGCACGCTATGAACATGTTTTAGTTTGTTTGCTGTTTACTTCAGCTTCAGTTCGATGAAAATTTTTTTGGTGTGCTCGGTAAATTTTTGTAAAATATTATTTAAAATGTTAAATTTAACTGTTTTAACGCAAAATGGAGCAAACTGTTGTGTAATTGTGTGTGTAAGGATTTGAATGTGTCCGTGCTCTTGAAAGGTAAGTCGTTGAGTTTTATCGAAAAAAAAAACAACCTGAAAACAAATATGTTTACAAAACCAACTTCGGTGTAGTGTATTTCTCAGACGAATAAACATAATACTCATAAAAACCCTGAAAATCCTCAAATCATAGCTCAGGCTTGCCCTGAATGATTCACTTGGCACGCTACTGTGCTATACTACACCCAAGTAGCACATAAGCGTAAATTTTGACCAAAACGTTCTCTTATGAAGTCACGAGATTTAATGTAGATTTACTAGACACTAAAAGTCGTCTAGTGGCTATATAATAGCAATTTCTTACACTATTAAATAGAACAACTGTAAAGTAGCTGCACACAGGCAGAAAACACACTAAATACTTTTTAATATAATAAAAAGAAACCATTGCAAAGCTCTTAGTTCCATACTAAACTACTAGTTGGTTGGGACGACCAAAGTTTGTTTAGCCTTGTATAGAGTCATAAACTTAAACCCCTTTCAAGCTGTGAGAAATTTCAGGGGATAAAATATTGCCATTAGCTTGTTCATGGCGATCACTGTTTATATTATAAAGCCAACTGTCAAGCTTGATAGCAGCCGACTAGAAGATTTGAAAGAGTAGCGACTACAGTTGTTAGCTTTATAATGGCGCATATAAGTGTATTAGCTGTAGAGAGGTGTTACCGTAGTACACTCGAGTTCCAAAACTTTACGTGTTTATATCAGCCATTATACAGTCCTTGTAGTTAATGAAGAATGAACGAAGAATAAAAGTGTCATTATTTCATAACCTCTAAATGTTAAAGATACGTACAAAACTTAAGGGTAGGTCTTATACGTGCCAATCTACTGCTGATTGATTAAGTGGATAAAAAAAATGCAAAAACTGGATTCTAATACACAGGTATTAACATGTACAGACATGTCTATCTAAAATGATTTTAGTTAAACATTGATAGACCCCAAAAAAAAAAAATTGATGCTCTCAGTAAAACATTGATATTTGATAAATTAGTTTTGATATTCTAGTGCTAATAAAGAAAACACATGATTAGAATAGTTTCCTACTATATAATATCACAATAAATTAAATAACAAAAATTTTCATTACAGTAACCGTATTTATTTTGTGTAATTTTTAACCGACGAAAAAACATAAAGGAGGTTCTCAATTCGTCGCATATATATATATATATATATATATATATATATATGCGACGAATCAACGTATAAAGATCACTAAATTACCTAAAATTCAAAGAAATAACCGAAAAACGTATGCCGCTGCGCATCGCGCTTTACATAGATAATGAATTTGCTTGTGTGGTGTGGCGCCGACTTACAATTTCTTGGTAATCCAAAATTACTTTAAGAAGTGAGTAAATTAAGGCCTAATAGAAAATGTTTCCCTATTATTTAATGCTTTTCAGTTTTTTCGGCGGTTTAATTTTTTTATAAAAAATTTTTTATTTGTTAAATATTTAAACCCGTGGAACGATTGACTACCCTCAAACGCATTTAAATTATGCACAGTTTATGTGCGCACGACGCGATGAGGTTGCTGCGTAAAGTCAGGGAGTGCTCGTTGGTTCTGTCAGTGCCACATCATTGGACAGTTGCTTTTAGGGGCAGTTTTCGTTATCAGGCTTCCCGATGCTGGAACAATATCCCGCCTCCTATCCGAAAATCAGTTTCATCATCGTTTAAAAAGTCATTTCGTACCCATTTGCTGCATTTGCAGAAGGAAGCTGGATAGCATACTGCGCCTCGAAGTAATAACGTTTGTTACAACGGATCTGATTTTCTGTTTTATTTATTTATATGTGTGCTTTTATTTTAAATTTATATTAATTATGTTGTTTGCGTTCATAGGATTCATGTACTATTTTATTTTATATTCTCAGGATTCACTATGTTATATTTTATTATTTATCTCATTTCGTATATTAATTTTATATTGTTTTATTCTATTTATATATTTAGCGTAAAGTGCCTTCGTTCTTGGGACTCGTACTCTCATTTATTTATTTTACATCAAGGGTCTTGGCAGAATAACAGCGTCGCGATGTATGTGACGTTAATTAGGAGTACCTACTTAACGCGCATATTTCTGTGACAAGAAGCTGAGCCCGAGCCCTTTCATCGCACAGTGCTTACTGTTTTTCTATAAAAATATTATGTATTATATATGTTTTACTTAAGTTTTCCTTATGTAAACTGATTTGTATCTGTGCTGTGTGATGAATAAATTTTTTATCTATCTATCTAATTTAACGAGGGCGCGTATATATAACTTAAAAATAATTACCCTATAAAATAATAATATAAATTTCAAGCGCAGCAAAATTTATTTAATAGAACTACGCAAATAATCAAAATCTCATAACTTGATATGTATCAATAAACTACATTACACTTTACACACAACTTCATCAACACATTGCTCTCTCCTTCTATTTTAATAAGACAGAGCGTGATAGATAACGAAATATAAAAAATATATGAAACATTATTTTCGTTCATTCATTCATCTCGCTGTATTAAAGAATTCAAATAGTCATTACGCAGCCCAAAGTATGGTTAATGCAGCTGTTAAAAAGCTACTGTAAAGCAAAGGGCTGTTCATTATACTGTTATCCAGCCTTTGTATTGCTTAGGGCTGGTTAATTTGGGGCCAAATTCAGCATTATAAAGGCTGTATAGCCAGCTATAATGCTACTATACAGCCAGCTTATACACCTCCTTGTATCAAAATTTCCATTATGAAGCCATAATGCAGATGTGTGCTAGTTAGGACACACACGCTTGCTTCACTACACTATAACAATTTCATTTATTGCTAGAATACATAATACAGGAGCACTTGTAACGTTGTGTAATCAACGTTATCTTATGTGATAACTAGAGGCTGCCCCGCGGTTTCACTCGCGAACATTTCTCATAAACACAAAAATCCCGTTTTTTTCCGTTCCCGTGTGAATTTCGGGAAATCCCTTCTTAGTACTCACCTACACTCCCTAAAGAACCTACATGCAAAATTTCAGCCCGCTACGCCCAGTAGTTTCGGCTCTGCGTTGTCTGTCAGTCAGTCAGTCAGTCAGTCAGTAACGGAAGAGTTTTATATATATGGATTCATTTAATATTTAAAATCGAAAAACTAAAAATCGATTCGACTTTTCATTCGATTTATTGTGCGTCGACGCGAGCGCCCCGTGACTAGTTGGCGATGCGCGCGGCGATTTCGAACGTCGGCGCACTTCCCGCGTTTGCTTTTGTTTTTTAGCGGGGTTCGGCGCCGGGAGCAGCGCAAGCTTTTTAAAACTTGTTTCTGTTACCCGCCCTACCGTCGAACCCCCGCTGCTATAACTAATATTTGACTTTATTAAAAATGCTACACAATTTATAATTTGCTGTTAGAATGATTCTCCGATATGTGTTACTATTTATGAAACCTCTCAATAACAGGGGTTTCATGCTATGGCTGGTTTCATGCTATGGATAAGAATAGGCCTGAACGCCGGAAGACCCAGGCTCTACCAGGTGGACTGATTCCACTGGACCTGGGCGCCTGTTCACCTCTCCTATGCTGACTTGAATGCACCTTTTCCTACATCCTACATCCTGATAACTCTAAATTCATCCGCTTCAACCCTACGTGCTTCTACTTTTACTTAGCAGGGCAGTACCTATCTAGAACTATGAATACCTATTATACTGTACGAAACTGAGCAGGCCGATACTAACCCTCGTTACCCTATATCGTGTTCTACCGATTATTCTTATATTACTCGTATCTAATACCACTTGTTCTGTAATTGTATAATATTTCTTGAATCTTTTGTAAATTGTAAATAGAACTTCTTTTGTTTTATTATTATGTTAACGTGTTGCGGGTCGATCAATCGGTCTGCAAGCGTTAAACACTCCATTAAATTGTAACAAAACGCGACATTTATTTATCTCGCCACAATTATTTAAGGTTTAATTAAAATCGCAACAAACGAAGCACTTCAAACCTACAAGAATCATGCCTCTCTTTTTTTGGCGCTCCATAAAACCTTTTTACCTGGCCGTACTATTGTGTATTATTTCGAGAAATAACGAACACCAATAATTTTTCTACACTAATAGAAAGTACAAGATAGATAGACATTTTATTGCAATCTTTATTGCACTATTATTATAAGAGCATACATTTCTTTGTTTGTTTAAATCCAATAGGCTCGGAAACTACTGGACCAATTTTTTTAGAATCCTACACTATTTACCACTGAAGAACATACTTATAGAATATTATACAAAAAAAAATTATACAACTTTGGCTCTTATTATTATTATTGTGTACGAGTATATACGTAAGGCGGTAGAAAGTTTCCGTGTCAGTTAGGTAAACAAGACAGTTCCTTCCTACAGCTCCTATATCCAGTAGGTGTGTGTGTGTGTGTGTGTGTGTGTGTGTGTGTGTGTGTGTGTGTGTGTACAGTAGACACCTGTAAGCCTTCTTGATGTCGTCGTCGGAGGCGTTCTTGTCGAGCCCCAGGATCTGGTAGTAGTCCTTGCGCCGGGAGCGCTTGAGCGCGAGCTTGGCGTCGTGCAGCAGCTGCCTGTGCTCGCGCGAGCGCTCCAGGCGGCACAGGCGCTCGTAGTCCGCCACCGCCTCCGCGTGCTGCCCGAGCTGCGAGTAGCTCGCCGCGCGACGCAGCAGCGCCTAGACGACAGACCTTACTTAATACTCTCTCTTTCTAGCCCTCGACGAAAACCTCAGAGGGGTGTCATCATTTTAACGTCTGTATCTGTCTGTCTGTGGCATCGTAGAGTCCAAACGGATGAACCGATTTTCGTTTAGTTTTTTTTTTGTATCATAGATAATTTCAGATCGAGTGTTCTTAGCCATATCTCATGAAGATCTGATCAGCGGTTTGAAGATCATCAGCTCTTTTCTAAGTGATGAGGGGATCTAACTAGCTTCCTTATGTCCAATCGATTTGAAATTTGGTACCATGTTACATCAATGATATTGTATAGTATATATATGGTAAGGTAACCATGGTCTGATCAGCCGTTTGAAGATGATCAGCTCTTAAATAGTGGATGGGAGGATTTAACTACCTCATATGGAAGGCCTTTAGTTAGCCTTTTAACGACGCTCGTAACCAAAATTTAATAACAAACAATTCAGAATAGCCGCCTGGAACATAAATGGTATGGCAACCAACAAACATGAAGTGGAAACTGTAATCTCTAATAACAAATTAGATATCTTGTTACTGTCTGAAACACACTGGACTGACAACAAAACATTCAAACTCAGAGGATTCTGTTGTTATTTTACTAATCATCCAGATATGACTTCTCATGCTGGGTCTGCTGTAATCATTAAAAACAACATAAGACACCACAGATTACCAGATTTTAGAAAAACATATATACAGGCTACAGCTGTATCTATTGATGAATGGCAGGGACAAATGACCGTAGTGTCCATTTACTGTCCCCCAAGACACACAATTACAGAAAACATGTTTGAAGACTTCTTCAGAAATTTTGGAACTAGATTCGTTGTCGGTGGTGATTGGAACTCTAAGCACACATATTGGGGTTCAAGAATAATACTAACTAGAGGACGAGAATTAAAAAAATGCATAGACAAAAATAAGCTAGATGTTGTATCGACTGGTGAACCCTCATACTGGCCAACAGATCCAAATAAAAGGCCTGACTTACTGGACTTCTTTATAGTAAAGGGAATATCAAGTCTTTACCATAGTGTCGAGTCAAGTCTAGACAGCTCATCAGACCACACGCCAGTTATTATGACTCTGAGTACCACAGTAGTATTGATAAAACGAGAATGCACGCTCTACAACAGACATACAGACTGGGAAGCTTTTAGAGATAATATAGAGGATGAAATCAATCTTAATATACCTCTTAAAAGCAGGGAAGATCTTGATGAAGCCGTATACTCACTCACGCAGGCCATACAAGAGGCAGCATGGAAATCGACGCCAGCTGGAAATGAAATCCAACCGACAACAATTAACTGCCCTTTGGAAGTCAGGCAAAAAGTTGCAGAGAAAAGACGTCTTAGAAGAAAATGGTAACTAAGTAGAAACTCATATGACAAAGCAAACTTCAACAGAGCAAAAAGAGAGCTTAAAATACTGATCCTCGATGTACAAAATAAAACCCTACAAGAGCAATTAGAAAAAACAGGCGCTAATAAAAACAACGAGCATTCCCTGTGGAAACTTACAAAAAGTTTTAAAAGACCACAAGAGCCTGTTCCACCTCTTAAACTCCCCGATGGTGTTTGGGCTAAAAAACCTCAAGATAAAGCAGATATTTTCGCGAACTACCTAGAAAATGTGTTTACAACTAATTACTCCGACGATACTGAAACAGAACAAGATATTGACAAACTCCTATTGAGTGACCAACAGCTATCACTCCCAATTCGTCCGGTTACTCCAACTGAAATTTCAGGACACATAAAATATATGAAAACTAAAAAGGCACCAGGATTTGACCTAATAACTGCAGAAGTGTTAAAAAATCTACCCAGAAAGGGCATAGTAAATATTACAATCATATTCAACGCCATCTTAAGACTTAATTACTTTCCAAATATGTGGAAAATATCGCAAATAAAACTAATACACAAAAAAGGGAAACCTCCCAACGAAGTCCCATCATATCGCCCAATCAGCCTCCTGCCAGTTCTTTCCAAGCTATTTGAGACACTGTTTCTTCGTCGCCTCGCTCCGATACTAATCCAAGACCAAATAATCCCAGCACATCAATTCGGGTTTCGAGCTCAACATTCAACCGTAGAGCAAGTTCATCGAGTTGTTCATAAAATCAGACAAACTCTTGAACGAAAGGAATACTGCTCTGCCGTATTTTTAGATATTCAACAAGCATTTGACCGTGTCTGGCACAAAGGACTCTTATACAAAATACGGTATACTTTACCAAATACTATATACATGACTATTAAGTCCTACCTGGAAGAACGATATTTTCAAGTGAAATTTGAAGATGAATATTCAAGTTTACGTAAATGTCGCGCAGGTGTCCCCCAGGGCTCGGTTTTGGGACCAGTATTATACATCATATTTACTGCAGACCTACCAGAATCTAAAGATGTCCTGTGTGCAACATACGCAGATGATACAGCCTGCTTAACAAGCAATAAAGACCCAGCTTTAGCATCAGCCACTCTTCAAAAACATCTGGACAAGATAGATAAATGGCTAGAGAAGTGGCGCATACAGGCCAGTGCTACTAAGTCAGTACATATTACATTCACACTAAAACAAGGAGACTGTCCGCCAGTACAAATGAAAAAACAAATACTGCCTCACAAAACGAGCATAAAATACCTGGGATGCCACATTGACAGGAAACTTAATTGGAAAACGCATATAATAGCCAAAAGAGATGAACTCAACATTCGGTACCGAAACCTTTATTGGCTTATGGGTAGATTATCGAAGCTGTCGATTTTCAATAAGCTTCTTATCTACAAGATGATATTGAAACCAGTTTGGACATATGCCATGGAGCTTTGGGGCTCAGCTAGTACATCAAATGTAGAAATACTGCAAAGATTTCAGAACAAAGTTCTGAGAGACATCAGCAATGCCCCTTGGTTTACAAAAAACTCTGAAATCCATGAGTACCTTGAGATTAAAACAGTTAGAGAAGAACTGAAAAATTGGACAGACAAATACAAGAATCGACTCAAAAACCATGTCAATCCACTAGCAAATGCACTACTAGACACCAGACAAGATGTATCCCGATTGAGGCGGCGCAACATCTTTGACTAACAACACCAGCACACGCAAAAACACTATGGAGTAACCTTCAATGGAGGGCTGCTTCTCAACGTCATTATAACTCAACAAATCTGATAAAGGCTCATGAGCTGATTGCAGATCTTAAATAAACCTACAAAAAAAAAAAAATATGGAAGGTATCCTATTGATTTAAAATTTGGTTAACCTTAACTTTAAACATAACGGTAAAATTGGGTGTTTTTTTTAATATTTAAAGTTTCTATCCTAGTAATCTTCACTTCTACATCTACACAAAGAGGAAAGATTGAGAAGAGTGATTGTTTGTTTATTTGAATGGAATAGGCAACGAAACTACTGAATGGATTTGAAAAAATATTCACAAAGTAAAATAACTCAAATTTAAAAATTTAAAAACCCCAGTCAGACCCCTTATCAACTTAAGGTCCTCTCATCCATTATTCAAGAGCTGATCATCTTCAAACGGCAGATCAGGTCATGGTTACCTTAAAATATACTTTCAATATCATAGATGTAACATGGTACCAAATTTCAACTCGATCGGACATAAGGAAGCTAGTTAGATCCTCTCATCCATTATTCAAGAGCTGATCATCTTCAAACGGCAGATCAGGTCATGGTTACCTTACCATATACTTTCTATATCATAGATGTAACATGGCACCAAATTTCAACTCGATCGGACATAAGGAAGCTAGTTAGATCCTCTCATCCATTATTCAAGAGCTGATCATCTTCAAACGGCAGATCAGGTCATGGTTACCTTACCAAATACTTTCTATATCATAGATGTAACATGGTACCAAATTTCAAATCGATCTGACATAAGGAAGCTAGTTAGATGCTCTCATCCATTATTCAAGAGCTGATCATCTTCAAACCGCTGATCAGATCTTCATCAGACATGGCTAAGAACACTCGGCCTAAAATTATCTATGATACAAAAAAAACTAAACAAAAATCGGTTCAGCCGTTTGGGCTCTACGATGCTACAGAAAGATACACAGACAGACAGACAGACAGACAGATACACACGTTAAAATTATAACACCCCTCTCTGAATTTTTCGTTCGGGGGTTAAAAAAAGTGTTAGGTACCTTAACATAGTTCTCGTCCAGGTCCAAGGCGGCGCAGCAGGCGGCCACGGCGGCGGCGGGCCGCTGCAGCTTGCTGCTGGCCGTGGCCACGTTGTAGTGCAGCTTGGCGTTGACCGCGCGGTTGCGCGCGTCCACCGCCAGCGCCTCCCCGTACAGCTGCAGGGCTTGCTGCCAGCGACCCATCTTGAATGCTTCGTTTCCTGCGACACAAAAATTAATATATGACCTTATGCATTTTAAAAAGCTAAAATACACGACACTTCTTTCCTCTATTATTATTTCTTTTTTATCGTATTGTCATCGATTTTTGATTTATGTACAAAGTGAGCCATAACTCAAGTCATTTACTTACATACATAGAAACAAACATACAGATGAAACTAATAAAAGATTTTAAAAAGAAGATTATAATAATAAGGTAGCACATTAAGAGCTCCTAACTAAGTTAATCTGTTCTAAGGGTACCCCAAACAGCCATGGAACAAATAATATTCAACATTGTACTGCAAGGAATCAAACCCACACATCTGGAAACACAGTCGACTTCTCTGTTCACTGAACCACAATAGGTGTAAAAAAAAAAGAGACATGCATTACTGCATATCAATTTGGAGTGGAGAACGATTTAAAGTGTATTTGACTACAGAGTGCGAGTTCAAGCTGCGACTCGACTGTGAATGACAGCCAATACACACACTTGGATCCCAGACCAAGATCTTTCACAAGCAAGGCAGATATAAACTAATATATACCTTCTTCTTTTTTCTGTTTTAACAGTTTGGCTCTCTTATAGGTTTCGATGGCTTTTTTATGATCCGGCGCCAGACGCAGAACTTGTTGAAAATGTTTAAAAGCCTGTTCATCTTTGTCCTGAAAACAATCATAAGTTCACATAAAACATAATTAAGAGCCGATACCTAAAGACAAACAACTGAACTCTATAATAGATTAATAGATTAGGAAGACGTTTTTTTTTTTTTCAAATAAACAGAAAGTTATGAATCACAGAACTCTCATGTTCTCACTCAGAAACAACCAATCTAATAGGTGTGAGTATCTAAGGTGCATGTGCACGTTTGTATTCTTCTAATTAAACTGGATTAAAAAGACCCCAAATCTACTTGTTTGATAAACAGGAACAGTCCGCGCACGTAGATGGCCTCGGCGTCCATGCTGTCGAAGGTTTGTGTGTGTGTGTGTGTGTTTTTTTTTTTTTTTACTCCCACACAGGGTGAGGGATAGGGTAATGAGGCAATACATTTACGTACTGAGTGTCGGACTCAATGCAAACGTGCGTGGCAAGCACTTAGCACTCTTACTACCGACTACAACCTCGCCCCATGCTCATCTGCCCCTGAGTCCTCCGCGGCTCGCCGTAAAGCATTACTTCTCGGAGGGGGGTGTAGCTATATAGCTTCTTCTTGACATGACTGCTAACTAGCAGTCATTGCATATTATCTTCATCTCTCTCTCTCTCTGCTGCGATCGGTCTCTTTCTTGGCGAAGAAGTTCTTTAAGGACCTCTGTCGCAAAAGCGCTTGTCGCCTCCCAAATTTCCTTTGACGATAGCATAGCTGTTATCAAGGATTCCGGCTTGATTTTCTTTTTAACTTCTGCTTCCCACACTCTGCGGGATTCATTAAATCGCGGGCACATAAAGAATAACCGTCTTATTCATAAAGATACAGTAGATTTTAAGTAGCCTTACTGGAGGTCTACTTCTCTGGTTTGTTGTATGGTAAATACGTGACATCCAGTCTAAATTGACATATGTCAAATAACTAAAATGCTCTTTAACTTTTTATGAATAAGAGGGTAAGTGCTCAGCATCTTCATTGACTCCAGGACAGGACGGGCACTCGGAAGAACTATCATGTTTGTATTTATGAAGGTACTCCCGGTAACACCCATGCCCGGTGATGTGTGTGTGTGTGTGTGGTGTGTGTGTGTGTGTGTGTGTGTGTCAGTACCTCGAAGTAGAGGCACAGTCCGCGCACGTAGATGGCCTCGGCGTCCATGCTGTCGAAGATTTGTGTGTGTGTGTGTGTTTGTGTGTGTGTCAGTACCTCGAAGTAGAGGCACAGTCCGCGCACGTAGATGGCCTCGGCGTCCATGCTGTCGAAGATTTGTGTGTGTGTGTGTGTGTTTGTGTGTGTGTCAGTACCTCGAAGTAGAGGCACAGTCCGCGCACGTAGATGGCCTCGGCGTCCATGCTGTCGAAGATTTGTGTGTGTGTGTGTGTGTTTGTGTGTGTGTCAGTACCTCGAAGTAGAGGCACAGTCCGCGCACGTAGATGGCCTCGGCGTCCATGCTGTCGAAGCGCAGAATGTCGTTCGCGATCTCCTGCGCCTCGCGGCAGCGGCCTAGCAGCGCCAGGCACTCGGCCTTTATCAGCTTTGCTCTGAAAACACAGGGTTTAATTTAACGTTTTTAACTCAAGTGAATTTCAGCTTGCTGTTGGACAAGCCAGGCCTGTGTTGTGTATCAATAGTGTACTTATACAAAAAATTCTTCAAATAAGGTGTCGGAACTAAAGATATACATTTAAGTACCCTTAAAAACAACAATACTAGTGGCATTCATGACATGCTGCAATAGAAAGTAAATATTGTGTGCATACTTGGAGCAGGAAGGGCTGTAGTCGAGGCAGCGGTCCATGCAGTAGACGACGCGGCGGTGGTCGCCGGCGGCGAGCGCGCGCGCCGCGTCCTCATGCAGCCGCTGCAGCGACTCCAGCGCGCGCCGCTCGCCCGCCGCCACGCTTTCCCCGCCCAGCTCGCTCGCGCGCCGCACCGCCTGCTCCCCGCCCACTAGGTCTCCTGATTCATTATCATATTATATGCATTTATTTAGAGAGACCCGTAAAAAGTCTAATAATATTGTGATTGGATTTAATAGACAGAAAAAACAAGAAATTTTCACTTAATAATTAAACTCAAGCTGTCTGTAAATATATAAATACTACATGTTGACACAATTATTATCATACTACCTACCCACTAAATCTAGGCTGTATGGACTTTCGTTATTTTGCCCGCCCAGAATGAAAGAATTTAAAAACAATGTCAAATCAATCTTTTGATTGAGAGGAAAATGGATCGAACAGTAATGGCACATTTTGTATGCGAAATGAAATTTGTTTTTTTTACTAACTTCCCCCTTAATTTTTCTATATTTTCTCACCTATAAAACCTTCCCTGGACTACTGCAAACATTTTAAAACCAAAATCAGCTAAATCTGCCTGGCCGTTCCAGAGACTAACGAAACACGATTCATTTTTATATGTATGTTTCGGCTAAAACCCAAAGTGCAGCTACAACTAGTTTGAGCCGGCTAGAACTAGGTGTAGCCATTCACCGTTGGTTAAATCTAGTATTTTTCCAGCTAAACTAAGTTAGTATCTTCAGTAACATTATATAAAATAACAATATAAGTACATAGTAGGTATGGGGTAAAGTAAATAAATATTAACCTACAAAAGAAATCTCTAAAAATTTCATCACAACTTACCCAATGCAATGCAACATTTGGCAATACGAATAAATCCCTTAGTAAATGTTGGATCTAATGCAACAGATTTTTGAGCATCTTCCAAGGCTTTCTTGTACATGCCAAGCATCATGTAGCAGGCAGAACGGTTTCCATAGTATGCAGCATTGTCTGGACACAATTTAATAGCATCATCATACATAGACAGGGCACCCTTATAGTTCTTAAATTTATATAGGTGGTTTCCATTGTCTTTTTTTTCTTCCGCTAGTCTGAAATAAATAAATATGATAATCATTTCCTATTATCTAAACTAACTAATTCATTACCTAGGCGACCCAGGGAACTTCGTACAGCTTTATCAAATTTGTATATGTATTTTACATATAAACCATTTTTGAATCACTATTAAAAAAAGGCATCAAAATGTGTTGCGTTAAAAAGATTTCCACAGAAGAAACGTCCCACTTATGTTTTGTTATTGATAAATCATCATTATTTTTCAGGATTATGAAAAATCATAACTGAACAGATTTTTTTTAGAGTTGTAAAACAATATTGGCTTTTTTGTGACAAGATCTTTCACCAAAAAAATCATCAAACAAAAGATTAGTCCATCAATAGGAAATTATAGCCTGATTATGTAGATAACGGTCACTGTAAAATATAGCACAGTTTAGTTTATAGGTAGGTATTTATACAGGTATGTAGGTACTAGGTAAGATTAAGAATTTAGGTCAAATGTCTAACTCTCACACGAACACCTACATCCTTTTTACCTACTTATTGTGCCTCATAGCCAGGCAGCAGGTTTAGGTTTGTGTAGACAAGGCAGGACGGTAGAATAAGGTTTCTGATAAATAATTATTGAAGTATTGGTAGGTACCTACCTTTCTGGGCTCTTTGGAACAAGATCGTCAATAGTAAGATCACAATCAACAACATCCACATCTTCCATTTCGCAGAATTGCTTATTTTGTATTCCTTCTGTGCAAAATATTACTTCGATTGAGAATTTATTGTGTTTTTCCAATAAAATTTTCTTGAATTTTCTACAAAACAAAGCTGCCGAGCACAGGCTGCCGAGCCGAGCGAGCCACAGACCAACTAGGCACAGACCAACTAGCTAGAGCAGTGTTGCCAATGCCTGGCCATGTACTAGAAGACTAGAGGTACATACTAGATTCCCCAAGATCACTGGTCAAATTTCCCAAATTTGGGGAGTAAAATGTCCAGATTCCCCACAAAATCTAGATAGTAAACAATTTACGATATAACATTAAAAATCAATAATTTATTAATAACAAACACTTAAAAAATCGCAATATCACATAAAAAACATCCGGTATATTATAATCCTCCTCCGGTTTTCTCTTACGTTCAGGCTTAAAAGTAAAAACTAGGTTAAATACATGTAAAAACTTACTAGAACAAAAACCAAAAAAAGTCATTTAAAATTTATTAATAACTAGCTTTTGCCCGCAGCTTCGCACGCGCTTTTTCATTAAAATTGGTAATTACTGGTTGATTCATGATCATGACTCAAGATTTTGGTGACATCATTTCTGATCGCGACCATACCCCCTAAAAATATCTTTATTTCAGTTCCCGTGGCAACACCAGAAATTCATTTCTACACTCCACCATTCAGACACTGCAACTTCTAACATTTCTATTAGCTGCAGTGGTAACATGACGAAAATTTGTCGACTTTGTCGTATCTATCTGTCACTTTTGTCGATCGTCTCTATACATTTTCCCGCATTTAAATGTCAAAAGCGATCAAAAGTGACAGAACGACTCGACAAATGGTCCGTCGTGCTGCGTAGGCTGCCCACGCAGCACGACGGACTATTTGTCGAATCTAACTGTCACTTTTAATCGCTTTTGACATTTCAATGCGACTTAAAATTTCTTGGTTAACCAAAATTACTTTAAGAAGTGAGTAAATTAAGTCCTAATAGAAAATGTTTCCCAATTATTTAATGCTTTTCAGTTTTTTCGGCGGTTTAATTTTTTGATAAAAAGTTTTTATCCAATAAAAGGTTTTTTAATGGACGTAAGGGAAAATATTGATAATTTTCAAGGGAGTAAAGGACTGAAACTCTGTAACTATTAATTGCAGAGCTAAACTTCTAACATGACTACAAAGAGCTTGCAAAATAACACTTTTCACCTTTGACTGTTTGTCTAACAGTCTAACAGAACAAAATAACACTTTTCACCTTTGACTGTTTGTCTAACAGTCTAACAGAACAAAAGTTATAGCCGATAATTGTAAATGAAAACACATTTTTGCTCATTCCCAAAAGTCGTGTTTTGTCCTTTACGCCAATTGAAATTTCCATCATCGATATATTAGGTATGTAGGTACGAATATCCAACTACTTTTACCCAACCTGCAGTGGTAACATGACGAAAATTTTGTCGACTTTGTCGTATCTATCTGTCACTTTTGTCGATCGTCTCCATACATTTTCCCGCATTGAAATGTCAAAAGCGATTAAAAGTGACAGTTAGATTCGACAAATAGTCCGTCGTGCTGCGTGGGCAGCCTACGCAGCACGACGGACCATTTGTCGAGTCGTTCTGTCACTTTTGATCGCTTTTGACATTTAAATGCGGGAAAATGTATAGAGACGATCGACAAAAGTGACAGATAGATACGACAAAGTCGACAAAATTTTCGTCATGTTACCACTGCAGGTTGGGTAAAAGTAGTTGGATATTCGTACCTACATACCTAATATATCGATGATGGAAATTTCAATTGGCGTAAAGGACAAAACACGACTTTTGGGAATGAGCAAAAATGTGTTTTCATTTACAATTATCGGCTATAACTTTTGTTCTGTTAGACTGTTAGACAAACAGTCAAAGGTGAAAAGTGTTATTTTGTTCTGTTAGACAAACAGTCAAAGGTGAAAAGTGTTATTTTGCAAGCTCTTTGTAGTCATGTTAGAAGTTTAGCTCTGCAATTAATAGTTACAGAGTTTCAGTCCTTTACTCCCTTGAAAATTATCAATATTTTCCCTTACGTCCATTAAAAAACCTTTTATTGGATAAAAACTTTTTATCAAAAAATTAAACCGCCGAAAAAACTGAAAAGCATTAAATAATTGGGAAACATTTTCTATTAGGACTTAATTTACTCACTTCTTAAAGTAATTTTGGTTAACCAAGAAATTTTAAGTCGGTGCCACACCACACAAGCAAATTACTTAACTACCTATAGCGCGATGCGCGGCGGCACACGTTTTTCGGTTATTTCTTTGAATTTCAGGTAATTTAGTGATCGTTATTCGTTGATTCTGTGGCACCGACTCAAAATTTCTTGGTTAACCAAAATTACTTTAAGAAGTGAGTAAATTAAGTCCTAATAGAAAATGTTTCCCAATTATTTAATGCTTTTCAGTTTTTTCGGCGGTTTAATTTTTTGATAAAAAGTTTTTATTTTTTGCTTTTCAGTTTTTTTGAGCTAATTTTTTTGACCCCAGCCAATCACCCTCCACAGGGTGGTCGCACCCCACAATGTGGCCACACAACCTGGTGAAGGTTTAGGGACTAACAGAATGAGGTTCGATCACGACCGGTCGGTGAGGCGATTTTTGAGGGAGGCCTATGTCCAGCAGTGGACGTCTATCGGCTGAGATTATGATTATTAACATTCATATAAAAAAGACTCATTATTATACCTAGCAGACACGGCAAAACAATCTGTGAGTGAACAATAAAGTCACCCCTATTTTTCCACCCTTAGGGTTATAATTTTATTTTCAAATTTTTATGGGACCAACTTCAAGGTATACCCTGTCGATTAAAAAAGGAATTATCAAAATCGGTCCACACAGTAAAAAGTTATGCGTGATCATACATAAAAAAAAAAAAATATATATACGCGACGAATTGAGAACCTCCTCCTTTTTGTTTTTTCGTCGGTTAAAAATATAATTTGTCGTAACTACATTTTTGTTTTAATTTATTGTATTTTTTGGGTTGTAAAAAAACTTATTGATAATGAACAAATGGATATTTTTGGATGTAAAGACCAAAAAGTTTTTAATTTTAAGTTCAAATTTAATGATCATGAACAAAAGTTAAGTATTTATATTGATTTTTTAGTTAAATAGTGTATGATTAAGGTAGGTGCTACGAAATAAAACAATTGCGGTTTTGTTGTTTCAAAAAACATAATGATAAACTTCTTTTTTAAATTTTAAAGTTCTAATAGATTTATTAGTCTTAGAATAGACAAGAAATGAAAACACTTTATTGCATACAAATAAATATACAAAAGTACTTACATTATTAAAAAGGAAAATTAATTATAAAAGGAAACAAAGTGTAACTTTTAAATAAAAGCTTATCAAAATTTATCGTACAAAAAATATATAAAAAAACGTCCTACTTATTCTAATCACAATCAGCTTGGAAATCGGTAAAATTTTATAAATAGCAGTTGTCTTTGGAGACATTTTCAAAGACTTCAGAAAAGCATTAAAGGCAGAATTTAAGAATACTACTTGGTCATCTTGACGAGCTGGACACCAGACAGCAATGATTTTTTAATTATCAAACAATTTTTATGAGAAATCAATGGTTTGCCCAGCCTTGTTAGTTTACTGCTTTCCTTTTAGCGACTAAAATAACCTAGAAACAGCTAAGATAATAAGGCAAACAAAAAACGTGTCCCTGACAGTTTCGGTACATAGAAACATTTAGTTCTAAGCGTCCATAACATGAGACTAATTCGTGCCTGAGTTGGCAGGTTGTGCACTGAGACGCGGATGTACTGGTACCGGGTTCGATTCCCGGCGGGGGAACATTATTATGATGAATGTCGATGTTTGTTTCCCGGTCTGGTTGTAATGTTCGTGTCTATTTATGTTTCCGGCCCTCAAGGTACATGTTCTTGCTAGTTAGATGCTCTGAGTTAAGGGTACCTGGCCTAAACATAAAAAATCCAGTCTGCCATTTCTAAAAATCCTTATTTTGAAGAAAAAATCCGGTATCGTGTATCAAATAAATGTCAAAGTAGGTAGGTAGGTTCGTTCCGTGCTCAGTGCGGCACCCATCATTTCTATGTATTCCATGTATGGAATACAAGGGCTTCAGTATCATATGATTTTCTTTTAGCAATAGTCCATCTTGTCAGTTTTCGTTTTCCTCTCATTGGTTTAGATTTCTCATATAGTGTCTTATTTCTATTGCATAAGTATGCTTTTTGATTGTCACTATAACTAGGTCGTAAAGGTAAGTTTAAACGATTTGTAAAATTTGCGTGCTATAAATTTTTTTGGGTGTCCTTTACGCCCTAAATTAAAATTTTAATGGTTCTTACGACATTTTTTTGGTAAAAAAATTGGTTTAGTGTAAAAAAAAGTTAGGGCATAAAGGACTTTTTTTAGAAGATAGAAATATTTCAAATATACTATTCGAAAGAGCAGAAAAAACTGAGTAAAGTGGCATTCAAAAGTCATTTTCGATAAAATGTCCTTTACGCCAATTGAAATTTCCATCATCGATATGTACCTACTCGAGTAAAAAAAAGTTGAAGATTTTTAGGCGCTTTATGTTTTTGGGAATGTTCCGTTACCAATGTGAATTTTGGTTAATCTTTTCTTAATATAACTCTGAATCTAATTACACCCACTGAAGAACCCGTTTTCCTATTTTTACGTCGTAATAAAGAAATATATATACATTGTTTTAATACTAACTAAAGAGTTTTACGTTCCCGTTTGAATTTAGTATATTTCTTCCTTCCAACACCCCTAAATACACAGAGACAATTGTAGACCAAATTTCACGTTGGCATACTCAAGGAAATCGTTTTTTCATACTAAATAATTAGTCCTGTAACCCTATTCCTATGGGAATTTAGTTAATTCCTTTCTTAAACACCCTTTCATCCACTGAGAAACCTGTACACAAATTTCACGTCGATACACTCAAGGAAGTCGAGATTTCATTCTCACAAAAAAGTACCGTTATTCCAGTTCCCGTGGGAATTTTGTTAATTACTTTCTTTCAACATTCCTGGAATTACTGAGGAACTTGTAAACCAAATTTTACGTCGTAACACTCGAGGATGTCGATTTTTCATTCTCACTAAAAAAGTCCCGTAATTCCCGTTCCCGTGGGAATTTTGTATATTCCTTTCTTTCAACACTCTTTCGTTCACTGAGGATCCTGTAAAACAAGTTTCACGTCGATACAATCAATAATGACGTTTTTCATACTAACTAAAAAGTCCCGTAATTCCCGTTCCTGAAGGAATTTTGGGAAATCCTTTCTTAGCGAATGTCTACGCCATAATATCTACCTGCATGCCAATTTCAGCTTAATCCGTCAGTAGTTTGGGCTGTGCGTTGATAGATCACTATGTCAGTCAGTCAGTCAGTCAGTCACCTTTGAATTTTATATATATAGATTTCCTTTTTACAAAAAGAGACCCCCGTCTTCAATAAAATAGGTACAGTCACGGATTAGGAGGCCGTAACAGATTTGTCTATGGTTTCGTTACTGTATTACCAAAGAACAAGAGCTATTTTGCAATACAGAAAAACCGGAAGTGTTACGCCGATCGTGTCCGCCACTGTACTAAAACCTTTTCCTGAATGTAACAAATACTTTTGTGAAAACCACATCGAAATCGGTTTAGCCAAACTCGAGATAATCGCGGACAAACATACATACATACATACAAGTCAAACTGATAACCTCCTTTTTTGAAGACGGTTAAAAACGAATACTTTCGTCATAATAAATAAAAAACACAAAGATTTATGAATTTTGCGCCATACCGAGAGTTTCCACCTTAAATCCGCCCGGCCGGATAGAGTTTTAGCGAGAAAACAAACCCCGATTGATTTTTATATCTTATAGTAGATAGAAGCTAGAAGATTATCATAAGATTTTAGTGTTACAGTTACAGTTACATTACTATACTGTATAGCTGTAATATGTATATGTCACCGGAAAATAATAAGATTCGCAAGTTTATAAATTTCCTAGGAAATTTATAAACTTTCGTAGGATTCTAAACGACAGATAAATTGAATTATTTTACGCCCACTTTTTCGCAAATTTATAAATATTCGACGCGTCGTATAATAACGGATACGGACATAAACTAACGGATATCAATCCGTAAGATTCTAAACGGATCGACCAATCACAGAAGAGCTTTTAATTTTACGCTTTTTGAAATACGGAAAATAACACACTGCTCTCTGATTGGTCGATGTTGACAGTGAAAATGCTTGCGTCCATAGACTTACGTACAATCAGACTTGCCAAACAATTCGATCACACTAAAAGTATTTGTACTGGTGCTAAAAACTTAGTAGGTTTATAGGTTAATATGTGACCGCTAATGTGCGAAATTCAGTAAAAGTGCACTAACTGGCTGAATCCGTTAGAGTTCGAAATAAAATGTTGTTCTCAACATTAACTAGGTAATCTGCAAAATCCCTAGGTAATCTACAGAGTTAACGACTAAGTTAAGTTCGAAAAATTGTTGCCTTAGATTTCAGTTTAACACAGGTAACCCAAGCTCCGCTCGCTTCGCTCGCTACGCTGGTTAAAGATCACAAGCCAAACCTAACCTAACCTACAATTTTGCCCTAGATTTGAATTTTCGTTAGGAGCTTTCTGTTTTCCGCACTTTAACGGCGAGACCCCAGATACGTTACCCCATATTTCACATAAAATTTCGCACATTAACTGACCTAAACAGTGTGCCCGGGAGAGAGCACATTAACGTATTTCGCACTATAACGGTGACAGATATAATATGCTATTATGGGATAATAGCATATTTTATCAAAAAGTAACCTTGTATTTTAGGTACCTACCTACCTAGTAGGGGGTTAAAATTCCCTATTTCACTCTACCAAAATAAAACATTTTGGTCATGGCTAAAACTTTCGTAGCTCTGTGTTAAATTTCAATTCATTATACATGGCGTTTGGTTATTGGTTACTTATTATTTTACGGGTGAGTTTAGTAAGTTTATCAATTTACGAAAATGTAGGCGTAAAATAATACAATTTATCACTCGTTTAGAATCCTACGAAAGTTTATAAATTTCCTAGTAAATTTATAAATTTACGGTTCTTGTTATTTTCCGGTGACATATACGCTTCATTAATCTGAGCCACAACCAAACCACAAAACCTACCTATGTAAAGTATGGATATGGATGGTATGGACTGTGTTCCTTGACTGCACAGAATAGACAAAAAAACGATATCAATCATTTAACGTTCATTCATGCTTCGTTCACATCGTTCACATCCCACGTCACGTCAGTCAGTCAGTCTAGTGTGGTGGAATGAGGGGTTTTCGTTGTTGACAGTTTTAATGGTTCTAGGAGAATGCTAATAGATGGCTCTGTATAGCCAATGTATGTAGGTGTAATGTCAACTAAATCTGATTGACCTGACTGAATTAATTTATATAGAATTTGACATTTAAACTGATTGCTAGTGCCATCTTATGGCAGTCTCTGTAACTAAAAGTGACAGTTCGAAAACCACTCATTTGTGTATGTGCCCTTTAAGGAAAAGTGAGAAATAAAGGTTGCTGCTCTCGAATAATTCTGATCTATGTCCCGTAAAGTAGTCGGTGTGAACATTAATATGTGAGACCACCCTCACATTTCAATGGGTTAGGTTAGGATCCTAGGCTAAGAAAACTAAGTATTAAACTACAGAAGACTTGAACACTAAGAAATAAACTACTGAAAACTTGGCTGTATGGACTAAGTTCCTTTGCCTGCCCAGAATGGGCAAATTATATATATATAAAAAAAAAATTGAGATACTGACATTAGAGGTAGAGGTGAGAATAACTGCTATTTTTCAATCGCATGCGATCGCTGTTATGCTATTTTCGAACAACTGCGATTTTAAACTGCGATCGCATTTTCGTTGCCGGATCTCATATCATGCAACGGCAACGAAAATGCGATCGGCAACGAGAATGCGATTGGCAACGAGAATGCGATCGGCAACGAAAATGCGATTGACAACGCAAACGCAGGATGTAACTAGACATGCAAGTTTGCTCTAATATCAATGTTAATATGGATATTTTTATCGAAGTGCAGCAATTATCGATATTTCAAAACCTTATACAAAATTTTTTCAGCAAAATGTCTTTTTAGTACATTTCATATTAATTCCATAGGAGTGAGATCGTAAAGCTTCAATGCGTTTCGTTGCTTTGCTAATGGCAAGCTGTCACATGCGATCGCGTTTTCGTTGCTGACGGCAACGAGAATGAGATCGTTGCCGACGGCAACGAGAATGAAATCGTTGCCGTCAGCAACGAAAACGCGATCGCATGTGACAGCTTGTCATTAGCAAAGCAACGAAACGCATTGAAGCATTGCGATCTCACTCCTATCGAATTAATATGAAATGTACTGAAAAGACATTTTGCTGAAAAATATTTGTATAAGGTTTTGTAATATCGATAATTGCTGCACTTCGATAAAAATATCTATATTAACATTGATATAAGAGCAAACTTGCATGCCTAGTTACATCCTGCGTTTTCGTTGTCAATCGCATTTACGTTGCCGATCGCATTCTCGTTGCCAGTCGCATTCTCGTTGCCAATCGCATTCTCGTTGCCGATCGCATTTTCGTTGCCGATCGCATTCTCGTTGCCGATCGCATTTTAAAATCGCAGTTGTTCGAAAATAGCATAACAGCGATCGCATGCGATTGAAAAATAGCAGTTATTCTCACCTCTAACTGACATTCCTACCTACCTAAGTTGTATCTCTAGTTGGTCTGTGCCTAAGTTATCATGTCGTGTTTGTTTTGTTGTGTGTGTGGTGTGGAAGGAAATTTCGGAAGGGAAGAAAAAGGAAAGAAACAAAAAATTACACAATTAAATTAAGTTGAAATGAGTTATACTGTAGGTAAACCTACCAAGGATAGTTATTTGCTTTGCTTTTGAGACTAGCTGAAAAAAAAATGGAAGAAAATAGTCCTCTTCACAGAGAAATTGAGTGGCAACCTCTATCTCTAACATTAGTTGAATATCCAAAAGGTAAGTTTATAATGCCACGTAACGTTTAACGTGGCTTTAGTTGTACCTAGTATGAAAATGATGCGAAGAGTAGGTTGGTAGGTTGATCTGCACTGGTAGCATGAACGACCATTTGTCGAATCTTTCCGTCACTTTTGATCTCTTAAGACATTTCAATGCGGGAAAATGTATGGCGATAATCGACAAAAGTGACGGAAATATATGACAAATTGTCGGTCATGCTACCAGGGTTGCTGGGAAATTCTTAAAAACTGAAGAATCAACTAGTAGGTAGAGGTAGCTACCTCCGTTCATTGATTTTTTTTTTACCAAAATCGATTGTAGAGTTATAGGTATCTATATTAGGCATTTGTTCCCAACCGGTCACACCCCCAAGTGTCACACTGTGACTCGTTAGTATGAAATTTTGAAAAAAATTCACATTGAGTAACACTGTTACTTGATGGGATTTTTTTTTTAAATTTATTACTAACGTGTCACACTACACACGATAAACTTTGTTTTACTTTTTTTACTTTACTTTTACTTTAAAAAAATACTTCTTTTGAATCTGAAATTATTGTTGTTTTCAATCACAAAAAATAAGACTTCAAATTTTTTTATCACAGAAAATCATCGAATAAACTTTACACTACAAACTTCGTACTGCCTTGCATTCAACATTTGTGAGAATATTCTATAGCCTATGATGACACTGATATCTTCCCAATAGTGAATGAATTTTTCTATTTTGTTCAGTATCAGTACTCTTTCAGAGCCTATTAAATGCAAACAAACACACAATCAAATCTTTCCTCTTTATTATTGGTGTAGATAGGGCCTATTTAATTTTGTAGATACACTTAACTTATCCTTTTCAATACACACATTTGGGCTCCAAATATTAATAGGGCTTGAAAGTACTAGTTTAGTTTTAAGATTGAACAAAATAATTATTTGTGGTTGCATATATTTTTGTTCATATTTGAGCTTATTTGTGGCATATAGGTACAGTGGTGGTCTAGGATGGTGTAACAGATTTGTCTATGGTTTCGTCCGGCCTAGACTGTATTACCAAATAACTAGAGCTATTTTGCAATAAAGAAAATCTTACGCTGACCTAGACCGCCACTGTACTTAAAATCTCATATAATATTTTTGCACCTTTATCTGTTTTTTTTTTATAGCTCCTTGGCTACCTTCTATTTATTCAAAACAATTTATTCCATGTAGACTGCAAAATCATTTGGCAGTAGTAATTTAGCGGAACGGGAGTCTCCTGGGACTCCATTGTTAGTTTTGCAGATGGGGAGGGTGTAGTCTGGCTTGCACATGGCATGACAGCTGCCTTCATACAGGGTTCTGCTATTTGGGCTGGTCTGTCTTCCTTTGGAAAGTTGAATTTACATTTGCCTGCCTGGATTTGCATGGAGGGAGTCCCTGAACCACCTCGCTTATTTCAGTATAGGATACCATGTTTTTAATTAATTCAAAGTACTCTTGTTAACTAGACATTTAAAATCTAGTCTTAAATATATCTTTATGTCATATCTTGAAGGATTTGAAAATGTTTCAGGTGACTGGGTGGGCAAGTTTTTAGCATTTATCAGTCTCTCACCTTTTGGTATTGGAGCTGGGTTTGTAGCCCTAATGTTATTTAGAAGAGACCTTCATACAGTAAGTTATAATATCATCAATTCATATATTATATGCATCTCTTGCCTAAAAAAATATTTTTGTTTACTACAAAAGAGCAGCTGTTCAAGTCATATTAATGTTTCAGATCTCATTCTTTATTGGCACATTACTGAATGAAATTTTGAACATTATATTGAAGCACACTATTTGTGAAGCCAGACCCCTGGCACGAGGAAATCTTTATAATGAATATGGGATGCCATCTTCCCATGCGCAGTTTGTGTGGTTCTTTAGTGTATATGTTTTATACTTTGTCGTAATAAGGTGAGTTTGGGTTGTTCCACAAATCCCCCTTAGGGGGGAAAACAGGAATGCAAAAACAAAAAGTTCAGAATTCCCCCCTGACAATCCCCCTTAGAGGGGAAAACTGGAATGAAAAAAAATTCTGAAATCCCCCTTAAAGTTTATTTTAATAAAACACAAAGTAAAATCATAATTGAATACCAGTACAATAGAGGAGAGGATATTAACGACACCATAAAGTTATTTTCAAAAACTGTTATTCTGTTTTTTTATACTATACTAGAGGCTGCCCCGCGGTAACACCCGCGCAGATTTCTCTTAAACACAAAAATCCAATTTTCTCCCGTTCCCATGGGAATTTCGGGAAATCCTTTCTTAATGCTCACCTACACTCCCTAAGGAACCTACATGCAAAATTTCAGCCCGCTACACCCTGTAGTTTCGGCTCTGCGTTGTATGTCAGTCAGTCAGTCAGTCAGTAACGGAAGAGTTTTATATATATTGACTAGAGGCTGACCCGCGGTTTTTCCCGCGCAGATTTCTCTAAACACAAAATTCCCGTTTTTTCCCGTTCCGTGGGAATTTCGGAAATCCCTTCTTAGTGCTCACCTACACTCCCCTCAAGGAACCCACGTGCCAATTTTCAGCTTTCTACGCCCAATAGTTTAGACTCTGCGTTGTCTGTCAGTCAGTCAGTCAGTCAGTCAGTCAGTAACGGAAGAGTTTATATATATTGATTACCTCTACAAATGATAAAAATTTAAGTGGTTTTTTGTTGTTGCAGTTGTTTTATTTTTAATGATAGTACATATTAACTTTTTTATTAACAACACTTAACAATTTAATTAAACACGTGTTTTACCACTTATCAAAAACAACAACAACAAGCAAAATAAATTCAAAAGAAATACAAAATTTACGTGTAACATACGGGATGTGGCCTACCATTGTTTCACAGCAACTCTTAGTTTTTTTGGAGGTATTGTTGTAAACTTAACTTTTTCATTTAAACACCACAAAGAACAGAGCTAATGGCATCTTCACCTGTGGGTTTGTCGAATCTTTATGTCACTTTTGGCTCTTTTACCATCTCAATGCGGAAAATAATGAGTTGATGTCATAGAGGTCAATAATGTGACGGAAAGATTCGACAAATAGTCGGTCATACTACGGCCGCTGTTGGTCGTTTAAATAAAATAAATCCTTTTTGCTAGAAATGATAGGAATAAAATTATAGATTATCACTCTTCTGGGTTAGCTCTGTGACTGTCTATGTCACTAGAGAAGATCAGTACTTATTTAAAAAAATATGGCTTCAAGTTGTCGGTGTTGTGCCAGCGCTAAATTACATAGTTTGTATATAAAAACAATTAAGATTTATTTCAAATAAATCTGAGGGGGAATTAGGAAACATGTTACACTCGTTTTCTATTTTTCCCCCTTCAGGGGGGATTACGGGAATAGCAAAATTATACTTGGGGGGATTTTCGGACATATTTTAAACAACATTCCTGTTTTTCCACTCAGGGGGGATTTCGGGAATAACCCAAATATATTAATATTAGATATTAACATCAGAATTACAGCAAAATGAAAACAAAATAAGACCTGGCTATCTAAGTAAGCCTCAAATTTTTTGTAGCTCATCCACCATCCTGATTGTAATTTGATCACCCTGTTTTCCCCTCATGGGGGAATCACTCAGGCAGGAGAGATTTCTGGGATAACCCATATTATTTCTCTATTTAGAAGTAAAAACTTTTATTACAATTTGATAAATAAATCATTTCATATATCAAATAAAACTTTAATTAAATTACGAATATAAGCAAGCTTGAACGCAAGGC